>CAUYSK010044163.1:0-23460 GCA_963575035.1 Avahi laniger | reverse complement strand
ATTCTAATTATCTCTCAAATAGTCCTGATTAAGTAACATGATGAAACTCTGTGATGTAGATTACAGAGGTGATACCATGCTTTAAGCTCTTTGAAAAGCTTGTTAAGAGTTTAGTTGTCAAAGTGAATAATTGCGATAATTATTTAGACTATTTTTTCCCTTTCCAGAGCATTTTTTTAGTATATCTATGAGCGTCCTCCCAACTGAGGGAGGGAGGGAGGAAGGGGGAGGTATAGGGCAAGTGAAATTGTTACCATTTTTACAGATGATAGAAATGGAGAACAAATAAGGCATAATGCAAGCTGCTCTAGAATTGACCAAATTGGTCATGATTGCACTGAAAAAGAAAAGAGAGGAAAGCGAAATTATCCTCCAACTAAAGCCATGTAAGTTTACCTTGATCCTCTAGACCAGAGTCCTCTTGCACTCAGTTGAAATACACCCTTCATATTTTCTTCTTTGAAAACTATATTTTTCCTTTCCTACCTGTGGTCTCAATGGATCCAGGTCATGTGTGTTTAAGAAAGGTTTGTGGAGCTAGTTCATGGTTTATTATTTCAAATTAGAAGAGGATGGGGAAACATCATACATAATCTACACATTTTTCTAGGGAGAAGCCATTTTTTTTTCTGGTGAAAAAAAAATAGAAACAATATAATTTTGCTTTCTTGCTGAAAAAGTGTGGTAACTCCTCAGTGATTCAGCCTAGGGTAACTATAGAAGATATAGCTACTACTTGGGCAGGAATTTGCCATCATCCTGGGTCACTTCGGTATCCATGAGGACAAACCAACCACCAAGCCAGGCTCTCAGATCCTTGACCACCTGGACTACAGGCCCCTTGTTTCCACCTGGCTTTAGCCACCCATGTGCGTGATCACAACGGACCATGCTATCACATCCAGTTGCAGTGCCCATGCAATCTTAAATTCAGACATCTTACTTTCTGGGACCAGACTTGTTTTTGGTTCTCAAGACAGGACAATTGGGCCGGGCGCAGTGGCTCATGCCTGTAATCCTAGCTCTCTGGGAGGCCGAGGCGGGCGGATTGTTTGAGCTCAGGAGTTCGAAACCAGCCTGAGCAAGAGCGAGACCCCATCTCTACTAAAAATAGAAAGAAATTAATTGGACGACTAAAAATATATAGAAAAAAACTAGCCGGGCATGGTGGCGCATGCCTGTAGTCCCAGCTACTCTGGAGGCTGAGGCAGGAGGATCGCTTGAGCCCAGGAGTTTGAGGTTTCTGTGAGCTAAGATGACGCCACAGCACCCTAGCCCGGGCAACACAGTGAGACTCTGTCTCAAAAAAAAAAACACACACAAAAAAAGGACAATTGTTTGGCCCTTTTACTTTGTTCTTGTCAATCCCTTTCCATCTTCACTTCCTTTGCCACCCGCTTAATCCCCGTGGTGTGCGGCAATGCTACCCACACCCTCATACTCATTAGACAAAACCCAACCAGGATCATCCACCTTCACCCTCTCCCCAGCCCACTGTGTTCCGGTGGAGAGAGTCACACCACCACAGAGTTTGCTGTTCTGTGAGTTCACAAGGCTACTGCTGTTTCACACACAGCTGGAAATCTCACCTCCTGCTAGAGAGGATAAACCCTAGTTGAGAAGAACTCAGCTTTCAGGCCCCGTCTAAAATTTCCCTTTAGGTCAGGTGGGGTGGCTCATGCTTGTAATCCTAGCACTCTGGAAGGCTGAGGCGGGAGGATCACTTGAGCTCAGGAGTTTGAGACCAGCCTGGGCAAGAGTGAGACCCCGTCTCTACTAAAAATAGAGAAAAAATTAGCCGGGCGTGGTGACAGGCACCTGTAGTCCCAGCTGCTTGGGAGACTGAGGCAGAAGGATCGCTTGAGCCCAGGAGTTTGAGGTTGCAGTGAGCTATGATGACGCCGCTGCACTCTAGCCTGGGCGACAGAGTGGGACTCTGTCTCAGAAGAAAACAAACAAAAAAAGACTATGATTCAGCAAAGAAGTCCCTCAAGGCTTTAACAGGCAAGTGAAGATCTGAAATAATGTCTTTGTTGTTTCACTTTAGCTTTAGTCCTTAACGTGAAAATACCAACCAACATTCATGTCAGAACTATACTCATTTGTGAAAGCAACCATAGGTTGAACTATGAATCTAAGAGTTGGGCAAAAATCAAAGAAAGCATTCTGTGATAATCAGTTGACTATATGGAATTTACAATAAAGAAAATTGTGTATTTTATTATTTGTAAATTGTATGCTATATCAGTAGAAATTTATATCGGTAAAGTTTATAATAAACTACGTGTGTTTGTGTTGTATGTATGTCTGTGTGCACGCGCATACTTTTCTCTTTGGAAAGTAGTTCTAAATAAGGACTGGGAAGAAGCCAGGGTTCCTGCTCAATGTCCTACAATGCAGAGAACAGTCCCCACAACAAGAATTAATCCAGCCTAAAATGTCAGTGGTGCCAAGGTTGAGAAACTCTGCTCTCAAGTATATATAAGCAAAAAAAAGTTGATTTAGGTATTTCTAAAACTTCACATTAAGAATCTAACTTTTCTGAATCATTTTTATTCATGCTTTTTTTGGATATTGAAGGCTTTTTTAAATTAAAGAATAACTTACAATGGATCTTACATGTATAGTTGGATCAGTGTGACAGCCATGGATCCCACACCCCATCAATATATGGAATATTTCCATCACCCCTTAAAGTTCTCTCTTGCCCCTTCCCAGTCAGCCCCTCGATCTGATTCCAAAAACAACCGCTGATCTGATTTCCATCACCACAGATCTGTCTGTTCTAGTACTTTATATAAATGAAATTATGTAGTGTATGTATGTTCTTCTGTGTGGCTTCTTTTACTTAGGAAAATGTTTTAAAAATTAATCTATGTTGTTGGGTGTATCGGTTTGATCCCTTTGTAATAATATACCATGGATTGTTTATCCATTTTTTTTAAATACTTTGTAGAGACAGAGTCTTGCTGTGTTGCCCAGGCTGGTCTTGAGCTCCTGACCTCAAGCAATCCTTTCACCTTGGCCTCCCAAAGTCTGGGAATTAAAGGCGTGAGCCACTGAGCCTGACCAGTTTATCCGTTTTCAACAGAAATTTGTGCTATTTCCAGTTTGGGCTGATATGAATAAAGCTGCTGTAAATAGTTTTTTTACAAGACTTTTTGTTGATACATGTTTTCATCTCTCTTGGATAAATATCTGGGAGTGGAATTGCAAGCTTATATAGAAGGCGTATATTTTAAGTTTTAAGAAATTGACAGCTTTCCAAAATCAGAGCCTACCCTTTTAATCACTGCACTACACTCTCCATATTTCATCGATCTTTTTGTGAGGAATAGATTAGATAATGCATGTGACGGGCTTAGCATAGTGCTTGGCAGAAGTAAGGGCTTCACTTACCAGCTATTGTCATATTTATTGAAGAGAGACTTTCAAATCCTCATTCTTGAGCACTCGGCCTATACGTCCAACCACCTGCTTCTGTAACGTCCTACCTCAGTGTCCCACAGGCAGCTCCATCCCAGCTTGTACCAAACAGAACTCTTCTCCCCACCGTCCAGCCCCAAACCTGCTCCTTCTCTCACATACCTTATGTGGATCTCCTCAGTTGCCCAAGCCTGCCCGCGCTTCTCCCGTCTCCTGGGCCTGGTTATTCTGTTGCCTTAATAGCTCTTGCTTGTGTCCATTTCTCCCATTCCCCACTGTTGCTGCCTTCGTTCTGACTTCTGTACCTGTCCCCAGGATTGCTACAACAGCCTTCCAACTGAGGCCCATACTTTCAGGATTGCGACACCCAATTCACTGCCTACACTGCAATGAGGGGGATCTGTCCATAATACAGTCCTGATCGTGTCATGGTCCAGTTGGAACCCTTAGTGGCTTCCCGGGATAAAGTCTCAACCCCTTATATTGCTTTGAAGGTCCCCATGCTCCAGCTTCATCTGCTACCTCCTTTCTTTTTTTTTTTTTTTTTTGAGACAGAGTCTGGCTCTGTGGCCCGGGCTAGAGTGCCGTGGCGTCAGCCTAGCTCACAGCAACCTCAAACTCCTGGGCTCAAGCGATTCTCCTGCCTCAGCCTCCCGAGTAGCCGGGACTACAGGCATGCGCCACCGTGCCCGGCTAATTTTTTCTGTATATATATATTTTTAGTTGTTCAGATCATTTCTTTCTATTTTTTAGTAGACATGGGGTCTCGCTCTTGTTCAGGCTGGTCTCAAACTCCTGACCTTGAGCGATCCACCTGCCCGGGCCTCCCAGAGTGCTAGGATTACAGGTGTGAGCCACTGCGCCAGCCTGCTACCTCCTTTCATGGACTTGGTTCCCACCCTCTAGTTTCTTCTCATTCCAGGTCTTTTGCTTAGAGGCCTTTGCCTGTGCTGCTTGTTCTACATGGAACATCCTTCCCTCCTCTGCCTCACCTGACCCCATCCCTTCCACCTAGCATATTCCCCCCAGGATTCAGCCAAGATGATCCTAAGTTCCAGGAACCCTCCTCTGGCTTCAGGCTCCTTCCCCCTCAAGTTGGGCCATGTGCCCCGGCACTCAGTACTTAGCCCTGAGTACTCACGCCACTATACTGCCCTAACACCCACCTGGCCCCCGCCCTAGGCTGCGAGTTCTCAGAGGACATGCGGCTGTGTTTTACCTGCATCCCTAGCACCTAGACTCTGGGTCTGCTTCGTATCGCAGGTACTCAGTCCCTGTTTGGGAAATTAAATTATCGTATCGGTGGGACTTGCTGCTGGACTGGCTGGGGCTGAGTGACCAGAGAGTGAAGCAAACAGCGTTTGGAATTGCGAGGTTCTCACCCATGTGTTTTGTCACCCTCACAGCCGGATGAAAATTCGCTGGACTTTTCCTCCTGTATGCTGCGGCCCGGGATTAAAAATGCTCAGGAACTTGCTTGTGGGGTGTGCCTCTTAAATGTGGACTCCAGGAGCCGAGTAAGTCACATGGTTTCCCCTTGCAGATGGCAAAGGGCTTCTCTAACGTGACTCTGGGGGACAGGCTTATCTAACCTACTTCCCTGCAAATTTGTGATTTTTCTGAAGTCCCGAAAGCCGACTTTAGAAGCAGAGACTTTCTTTGAAGAGGGCAGGGGGGAGCTGTAGAGGGGAGGGCTGCAGTTCTTCCCTAGTAAGCACGCGGTTCCATTGCGCCTGCAGCGCCGTGCTCGGTGGGGTGGTAAACAGCAAAGGTGAAACCTGTGAGGACTTGTTTGGAGGCAAGAGGCCCTGTTCTGGGAATTTTGTTGACCTTATGGTTTCAACATTATTTCAGAAAGAAGAGAAGCCTGCAGAAGAACGTCCTAAAAAAGTATGAACCAGTTACACATGATCTTAGCGTCTCCATTTTAATTTTGAGTGTGGAAGGCAAATCGGATGATTCCGTTGCCATCCTGAACCGTTCCAGTCATGAATCCTTCACTGAGTCATCCTCGTTCCCATAATGTTTGATTTGATCAACTAATGTGTCCGTGTGGGTCCGCTTCTGTCTTGTTTGCATGCTTGTGTCTCATAATTGGCTTCTGGTGTCACGGTTCTTTTTCTCTGCAATGAACAGGGTAACAGAATGAGCAACTTCTGGAAGACTGGAAGCTGTAGTGACACACAGAATGAGATCAAAGAGCTTCAGGATTTAGCTGTTAACAGATAAAAAACAGATTGGTTGGGTGGAGTTTTGTTCATTTGCAGTGTTTTCGGAAACCCTAGGAAGTGGTTGAGGTTTGGACTACTTTAGTTGACTATAGCTACTGCTCATCTGGAAATAACTCTTATATGTTTAATGTCCATTTAGTTAGAATTTTTTTTGGTTTTTTTTTTTTTTTTTTTTACAAACTATACCTGTTTGAATTTTTAATTATGTAGATTTAGTTATCAGCTCCCAGTGCAATAGGGTGTAGATAACCACCCTAAGGGTTATCTATTATTTTCTTTTATAATTTTTTTCATGATGGTAATGAGCCACAGAAACCTAAAGCATTAGCATGTTATAGTCAAGTGCCAGCCTCAGGAGCAGGGCTCCTTCGGCACAGTGAGGGATAAGAGTTTTCCACAGCCCTGGGCTACTTCAGTTCCCCATGTCGTGATCCCTCCGCTCCTCCTGTAATCTCTGTCTGCCTTTTCTATGAAAGATTTGGCCACCTTTTGCTGAAATTGGGTCTAGTGGTAACCATTTTTATACCTTTAATTAGCAGTGAAACACTTTCTCACTTGAATTCCTGTAGCTACCTGCTTAGCTTTTGTGTGTGCGTCACTTTGGCCTCAGCCTCTGTGACCTGGAGAGGTGTAACGTGGGGTTGAAAAGCCCTCAGATGCAGAAAAAGCCTGACTCGCCCCACATCTCTGTTTATTTCTGGCAGGCATTCAACTCAGAAACAGACAGTTTCAAGCTGGCATATGGAGGGCACCAGTATCATGCCAGCTGTGCCAACTTCTGGATCAACTGTGTGGAACCAAAACCTCCTGGCCTCATCCTGCCTGATTTGCTCTGAAAAGCTCCTCTGTGAAGCACCAGCCTTTTTTTTTTTCCTTGTCACAGCCCCTGGGGTGACAGGGCCCAATAAACAGAATCCAAGTACTGCATCCATGAAACTGTCTGACGAATTCCCCAAGAGGTAGGGTGGGGGGAGCGCTGTGGAGGGCCCAGTCATTCCTGCAGAGCCTTCGGTCCCTCAGGCCCACCGCCCGTCTTCGGGATTGCGTGAAATAGCCCCACCTAAACCGCATGTGGCACCAGAAGTTTGCTTGCTTGTCTCTAGCTCTCTTGAGATGTTTTAAAACATGGACCACAATTTTCTCTATCTAAGGAATGATTTGCTGCTGCAATACTGAAACTGTGAAGCATCGACATTTGAAGAAAAATATTGTCGTGGGACTGGAATTGGCAAGACTGTTTTGAGCCAGTGCTTATTTATTTCTAAAACACATTTTGTCCTGTGAAGTAGAATGCATTTGTCCACATTCAGTTTGTTAATACCCGCAATGAATGAAAAGGGGAAATTGTGATTAAACTGATGCTCTATCTTTTTATAGAGAAGGTTCTGCTGCTCTCCACTGGACAATGGCAGGCAGGTAAGGGCAGATTTTACCAACTTTGCTGTCACAGCTGAACCAATTCTCTGCTCCTTTCCTTCATTTTTAAAACTGTCAACTCTCAAAAAGACTTTTCCCAAAACATGCCTGGGCATTTTGCAGTGGTGAAGAATATTCATTTTCACAGAAGCCCACGTCCTGTGGATCAGGATGAACATTCTTCCCCTTAGGAGTCCTCGCTGGAAACCTGTTTTGCCTCACACAAAGACTGAACTTGGATCTCAGACGAGATTTGGAAAGGCAGAAGATTGAAATCTTTGTGGTGGCCTGTCTCCAATTTCCAAGATACTGCATAGGGACCAACACTGCCTGACTTTGCAGTGTTGATAACAAAGACCTGAAAATTAATTCAGGTGAAAATGTGGAGTTCCAGCCTAGTGAGATGTATATTTATGGTAAAGGTACGTGACTTAGAAGCAGTGGAACAAATTGTTCAGAAACAGCACTGAATTTTAGAAGGAAAAGGCTCATGCTCTCTTGTTTAGGCAATTGTCTTTGCCATTTAAACTGAATGCATAAAATCAGGGGAAAAAAATCTACGTGGCTAAAGGCTGTGCTATTCCTAGGAAGAACATACCGATCTAGGACACACATTTCTCTGGATTGTTGATTATGTGCTTTGTGAAGAAATTCTAAATCTTGTTTGCTTCACTTTGTATGACTTGGGCTCTCTGACCTAGACTTAGTTTTTATTTTTAAGCTGAAAAAGTTGCTTTTGTCTATATAATTGCTGCTTTTACATAATTAGTTTATGTTCCCCTCTCAGGACAAATTAATTCTATCTTGTTCCATCTTACATCTCTTACATTTTCTCCAAGAAAGGTGTGGAACGCTTTCATTAAACAGCTGTTAATGAGGCTTCTGCTCTACCTTGCTATGCACCAGAATGCAGAGAGGCGCTGATGAGATGCCTGTTTCTCTCCTTTGCTCCCTCTCCGTGTACTAATGGCTGAGGCAGCTGTCTCTGAGTTGTCACCTTTAGAGCCTTTGCTCTCCATAGGGCTAAGTGGTGTTAGTAACACCACGGGTGGGCCCGTCTTCAGCAGGCTTCTCCTGAGGGCTCTGGGCTCCACTTCGTCCCCAGCAGCCCGGGTGTTTCAACGCGGCAGCAGAATTCAAGCAGGCTTCTCATGAGTCTTGTAAATTCCATGACGGAACCACAATGAAAGAATCTACTTTTGCAATAAGAATGCTTCCCAGTTTGACAGAATTTATGTTGCTGAAACATTTTTTGGAAATGCTGTATGGACTATTTTGGTCACAGTGGCCTATATCAATGACATTTTAAAAAGTAAGCACTTACCTGTTAACCAGATTGGTTTCTATTCCTAGATAAATTCCAGAATGCCTCAGATAAAATTCCTAAGTACAAGCACCGCCTTCCTTACCAAGTATGATAGGTTTAGTCATTCCTTAGGCGATGCAAGAGGAAAATCCAGCAGGCATCAACAAAAAGCCTTTGCTGTGAAAAGTATCCACTACCTTTCATATCTGTTTAATACTTGAAATGCTTAATTAGACACTACCAATAAGGAGTTGGGGAGTGTGGAATACCATTGTGCTTTTCTTTATTTATCCACATTTATTAAAATGACTCAACATCGCATTCAGCTTTACCTCGGCTCTTCTCGTTAGCCAAGAGCCCAGTGTCCTTGGAAACCGTAACCAAGGTTACTTATTTCCATACTGTGTATTGTGTCAGGCGGCTTCACCCCACTGCTTGAGTGGCGATTAATAAGCACTTTTTTTTCTCGTATTGCGTTTTGCCTTTCAAATTTTTATGACTTAAGTGAGTAATTTTTGTCTGGACATGCTTGAGATAGAAGAGATACAGGATATGTTAGGCTATTTTCCATGCTTTATTTTTCCTGTGGCTACTAGTTAGCTTTCCACAGGGGTTGTATATTTTTAAGTATTTGAATATTTTGTGTACATATACATATTTTGAGGGTTTTTTCAGTCTTATTTGTTTAAAGATGTCTTCTACTTGCCTATTTAATTAGTGTATTCTCAAGCTTTGAAAAGATGATAGGGGCTGTGTGGTACAGAAATTTGAAATGCTTGCTTTGCCCTGGGGACCACTACAAAAATTCCCCTTAACACCTTCTCGGTCAGACACCTTCCTTTGTAAGCAGCTAATAAACTCTGACATTTTCAGAGACATTTGCCACTCAGAAGGGAGCATTATAGACTGCTGTAGACCATTCCAGCAAATGTCAGAATGCAGGGCAAGATGTGTTTAGCCTGTGGTTTTTTAGTGTTTAGGTTACTTAGTATTTCTTTGGAAGAGTGTGCACCAAATAACAATATTGATAAGCCCTCTCCTTGCAAGGTCAAGCTGAGGAAATAAAGCTTAAGTAGAAGAGCTCTTGGCTGAAAAATGCCACTTTACGAATACTTTTCTAACAGTATCATTGTAACAAAATTTTTACTTACATTATATGTTGAAGTGAATATAGTGTAAGTGGCTAAAAATAGTATTCACGTGTGATATCTCATTATTTTGTAGCCATGGGTCCATAGTGAAATGGGTTGTCTGGTCTGTGATGTGTAATTTGGTCCTGCATTTTAAAAGATGGTGTGGCTTTTCTCCTTTGTTTACATTTTAGTAAACAATTGCCCTAATTGACATGTTTAAACATTATAAAGCTTGACCTCTAAAATACTTGCAGGGTCTGCTCTGAAATAACTACTTGTTAAACTACACTGACAGTAAAACATAAGTGTAGAAGAATGTCATGCTACTATACTAGACTTTCGCTTGGTCTTTTCTTTGCTGGGTTAAGATTTCACATAGATGCAAACCATTAGGATGAAGGGGGGCCCCAGTACTTAGACGAGAAAGGTGTTAGGCTTCCCAAGCGCGAAGAACGTTCTTAGCTACATTCCCATAGAGCTGTTTGCCAGATTTCTCAGGAAATTTCCTTTAATTACCAAGAACATGTCCCCAGCTGTTTTCTTACTATATACAATGATTGTTTTGGAGGCCTTACTCAGAGACTACTAGACTTAAAGATGTTTTCATACTAAAGAAGCCATAGCCTCCCTGGATTATTTTGTTTTTATTGTTTTTTCGATCATATGCTAATGTAGCATTTGTTGGTTCCTCTGACTTCCCATAGACAGTATTAACAGTAGTTAATTTTAATTTTTTTCATTTTGATTTTCCTATTTAGACAATAAAGCATGTTTTTAAGAGTGGGCAAGTAGCATAGAACAAGAAAAAGGAGAATTTAGATGGAAGATCATTGCTACAAACCAGGTAAAATCTGGAAGATACAATTTGTCTAAATATGTAGCTACTGGCATATTCAAGGCTTCCTGCCAGAATAGACTAAAAAATCTAGGAAATCATTGCACTGATAAGCAAGCTACAAGCTACTGGACCAGTGAAGGAGAATAAAGCAGTGCTGTGACAGTGGTTCTCATTGTCTGGGCAGACTTCCAGGCGGCTCTCCGTTCTGAAAGTAAGGGGCAACCTGGTAAACGCCAGTGGTTTCCCAAGATTGGAATAGAAAAGAGCTCATTAAACTTCTACCACATCCCCGATGAGTTGTGCTGTCAAATTTACTAGGAGCAGTGAACTGGATGACATTTCCAAAGTTAAACAAAGGAAGCCATTGTTGTTTGCTTATGACTTACATTGAGGTTTGGGTTAGGGCATTCCTCTGTGAGTTAAATAGGCAGAGGCACACCTTTTGTTGAAAACCAGTTCCTTTGAGAGAGGATTCACTGGTTTGGTGCATTCCACTTACCAAGAGAAAACTGAAAACAGCACCTTTTATCAGAGTGTACATTCTATACTGTGGTCCAGTGTTGTGAATGATATACCTGCCCATCTGCAAGAATGTGAAACACTGATATGATTCGGCTGGGATGTCTTGTTTTAGGTAGTGTTCATAATCGTCACAAGAGCCATATTTTAGCACAATCATTAGACAGCATCTTCCATCAACACGCACCTCGAAATTATTAGTAAAAATTTTAATGTTAAGCAAATATATTTATTAAAAATAATGCTAATATCCTGGGCACATTGATTCCAAGAGGGCTTTTGCAGCAGATTTCATTATAATTACTTAACAGCTAAATAATAAAGGTTTATTTATTTTAACTTACAGAGTTACTAAATAATAGGAGAGGAAAGAGTAGGGCTAATCCAGTAGAGACTGAAGCTGGTATCAATCTTCCCTAAGCATCTGTTTGGTCGGCAGCCTTGGCCAAAGCTTGTCTCTAAGGGGTTAATCAGGGCCCTAAGTGATTTTTGCACTGAGCTCCTCCTGCACCCACCGCGGTGGCAAAAGGCATGGGATTCAGAATAAAGCAGAACCAGTTTATTAAACTGTTCAAATTGTTAAAAATGATTAAAAGCCAGTTCAAGATTTTCATAAACACTATTCCAAAATGTTAGTTTTAGAAATGTTCCTAGCAATGTATGCATTCCCTTTATGTCCCTCCCCTCCCTCCCTACCTCTTAAAATAAACTCAAATACCCAGTGTAAAAAACACTTGAGGGAGAACCAAACGTCAACCATTTGAGAAGAAAGGTGAAGAGGGGAGCAGACAGTGTGTAGCAGATGCTGGCACTGCTCAGGGGCTGCTGATGCAGGCTTTGGTGGCACTAAATCCCCCAGTAAGGCATCAGGTGTCGGGACTCTTTCTCATAAACGTCTGGAACTATGCCATAAGGCGTCTGTACCATTTTAACTGTTGACTTCCCAAAGAGCTGGCGCTCGTAGTCTATCAGCTGCCTCCAGAAGCCTACGTTGGGCCTGATGACAGGCCTCCGGGCTTTCACCCAGTTGTACGCCTCCAGCAGGCACACGTTGTGGAATTTCATCAGGTAAGCGATGCAGAGAGTGGCTGAGCGGCTCACCCCTGCAGCACAGTGCACCAAGGTGGCCCCATGCTTCCTGCTCACGCTGTGGATCTTGTCGGCCACAGTGTCAAAGTACAGTCCAATGGGGGCATGAGGCATGTCAGCCAGAGGCACTTTAACATATTCGAATTGGGGCCAGTTGAAATTGGGGATCTCAATGGTAGCATTAACAATGCAGGTGATGCCACGAGCCTGGAGGAGGTGCCGATTGGAGGCCACACTGCCTCTGCCCAGGAAGAGAGAGGAGGTGATTTGAGCAATGCCTCCTATGTCTCCCTCGGAAATCATCCGAGGGGCCATGAGAGTCCTTGGTAGCGTGCTGTGACCTCTGGAGCTCATGAAGACGCCAGCAATCACACTTGCATCGTTGGGGGCAAGACCAGAATGTTTTGTTTTCCTCCTCCAAGGAATCCAAAATCACAATCTCTTTCCTGCAAAATACAGGTATTAGTACTTTATTTTTTAGTTATTTAAGACAACGTCTTGCTCTGTCACCCAGGCTGGAGTGCAGTGGTGTCATCATAGCTCATTGTAACTTCAAACTCCTGGGCTCAAGTGATCCTCCTGCCTCAGCCTCCCAAGTAGCTGGGACTACAGTCACGCGCCACCACACCCAGCTTTTGTCAGTACTTTAAATGCTATTGATTCATCCTAGCCTTCTGCAGTGTTTGGGGAATGGAAGGTAAAAGGATTAAAATTATTTTTTATAATATAGTACATTCTTTCAAGGATGTAGACAAATTATTTTCTATCAATTAATAGGAAAAGTAGCCTAAGACAGCAACATATAAAATTAATGTAAAACTCAGTTCTCTGATGACTGTCAAAAAAAAAAGAAAAAAAAAAAACTAAGTGGAAGTAGTCATCCTGTTAGCTATCCTATTTCTGGAAAAGTTCAAGACGGAAACATGCCTGACTAGTTCCTGAACAGCAGTCTTGCAGGGTCCTGCTCCTGCTGAGGGGAGTGGGGCTCCCTGGTGATTAGGAAGAAGCAGAAATTGTGATCTCCCCACAGCCGTGTCTTTTCATGCACTTCTTGCCTACTTCTTGTCTGCTTCCATAGCTATGACGGCTGTTATTTTCCTAACCTAATCCTAGACGTGGCGCTCTTACAAAGGTAAGAAAGTGATCTCACCTTAGGTAATGTGTTTAATGAACTGCCTTTATGAACTAAAAAGATACTGAATTGGATCAGGGGCAGAAAAGTCAGATCACCTTAGCCCTCCATTATTTAAAAGCAACTATTTCCCATCATATTTGTGACATGTGAACACTTTGGAAATCCAATTAGCTTTGGGGTAACTTGTGCTGTGGCATTTCCATGGAAATAATTCCAGGCAATTTGAAGGTCATGGTCTTAAAAGTTTATTCCTACAAGCTAAATGAGCATTTTACCTAATCTGACCCTGGGTATAGCTAAATGATAACTTCACCCTCCTCTATCATTTAATTCTAAGCTCCAAGATGAATCCCACTGACTGAAAATCTATATTCTCTCATAAGTACAGTGTTTACTATAAAATGTCTATGTATGTTAATAACAATGGTTTCCTGAGATTTTAGACACATCAATTCCTCTCATCACAACATCACAGTGCTTTATGGTCTGTGTCCAGTGGGAAGTGTGCTCACCCGCACCCAGAGTACCATAAGGAAGCCAGAAGTGACTTCAGTCAGATGAGAACATCCCCAGCTTCCACAGAGGCAATCCTGGGGCTACTCACTTGCTCAACAGTCCGGTGTACACTAGAGCCCTCGGTCTGGATCCAGAAAGTCCTGAGTAGTGCTGGTTATAGTGGATACAAATCAGATCTGCAGAAAGATAAAGAGGCGAGGATATGCCCAATCAGGAAGCTGAAAAGAATTCCTCATGGGTTTTTAATACTAAACCAGGTTTGACTGAAATCAATGTAGGAAGTCGAAGGTGTGACAGCAACCTCAAGCCAGGCACGGTGGCATTCACTTGTAATCCCTATAACTTGTGAGGCTGAGGTGGGAGGATCGCTTAAGCCCAGGAGTTTGACGGCAGCCTGAGCAACATAGCGAGACCCTGTCTCAAAAGACAAAAAAAAAAATCAACCTCAGCCTCAGCTTTTTGTTAATGACACATAACGCATGGTGTGACAAATGTTAAGTATAGTTTTGGCAATTACAAAGACAAATCTCCTTTTGAAAGAAGAAGGTTCAGAGGCCACAACATATCAATAAAATGTGAAGGCAGTGCAGAATGCTCATTGGGCCATAAGGTACAAAAGTGAGTCTCTTCCATGTACCCTCAGTCACGCCGGCAGTGTGAAGGACTAGACCAGGCACCACAGCAGGTAGAACAGCTAAGCAAGATGCAGGCAAGACAAGCAGCCATGTGACTATAACACGATGCAGGAGAGTGTTTACCAGGGAAGAAGCCTAAGTGAGCTGCTGGCGGGCGTGGCCAGGAGTGATGACATTGCACATGGCAATGAGGACATGGCTATAACCATGAAACCTGGTGCTCACGGGAGCAATTTGACATTTTAATTTTTCTTTTCCATGGTGGCCATCCTTTTTTATTCATTTATATAATAATAATATGAGTACTATGAACATCATTAAAAATGTGTTCCTCTTCCATCTGTTCCTCTGCCTTTCCCAGGTAACCATCACACTTTAATTTTTATTTTTGGGGCTGGGCACAGTGGCTCATGCTTGTAATCACGGCACTCTGGGAAGCTGAGGCAGGAGGATCGCCTGAGCCCAGGAGTTTGAGACTGCAGTGAGCTATGGTCGCACCATTGCACTCCAGCCTGGGCGACAGAGCAAGACCCTGTCTCTAAAAAAAAAAAAAAAAAAAGTTTACAGCTCTGTTGAGTGTTGAGATATGACTGACATACAATCCGATAAACTTAAGTATACAACTTCATGAGTTTTGACATGTATACATTTGAGACACCATGACCTCAAAATAATAAACATCATCACCCCTAAAAAATTTCCTCGTGATCTTTTATAATCCATCCCTCGCTTGCCCTCTAAACCCATTCCCAAGCAACCACTGATTTTGGTTTTTTTTGGTTCCTATAGTTTGCACTCTACGCTTTTATATAAACGGAATCCTACAATATTTTGTTTTGGTCTGGCTTCCTTCATTCAGCATAATTACACTGACATCCATGATGCTGGGTTATCAACAGTTCATTCCTTTTTATTGCTGAGTATTCTACTGTGTAGATACATACCAGACACCATGACTGGTTTATTTACCTACTGATGGACATCAGGTTGTTTCTAGTTTAAAACTATTAAAGAGTAAAGCTGCTATGAACATTCGTGTACGGGTACTTTGTGTACACATACACCTTCCTTTCTTTTGGTTAAATGCCTAGGAGTGAAGGGCTAGGTCAAATGACATATGTATATTTAACATTTTACATTACTTTTTTACAAGAAAAGTTTAAAAATAGTTGTATCACTATAGCGCAGTGGTTCTCAAACTCGCACATGTATTGGAATCACCTGGAGGGCTTGTTAAAACAGATTGCTGGGCCCTCACCCCAGAGTTTCTGATTCGGTAGTTGTGCATTTCCCAGGTGATGGGTGATGCTGCTGGTCAAGGGGACACACTTCGAGAACCAATGCAGAGGTGGATGCTATGGGGTGCTGCGTGGATTCCCTGTAAGACTGAGGCGTGCAGGGTGCTGGTGCTGACAGCTCACAAGTCCCTCCCAGAAATTGCCCTAGTCTGAAGGGAGCTGCCTCACCCAAGGTTACACCCCTCTTTGGGAGCCCAATCTGATGACTAGTTAATGCTGCAGGGGCACAGGTGAAATTGCATCATGAGGAGGAACAAGGGCATAGTCACATAAGGCAACGTGTGTCGGATGTAAAGTATAAACAGGGCAGGAACTTTGAGGCGAGAACACTCTCTCCTGCAGCAGAGCAGTCTCCTGCCACTTCCTAGTCTTTGCCTGGCGGAATCCTACTAGTTTACAAAGCAAAGTCGCTGTGTATTAAACACAAAATAAGGCCTTCGAACTGCTGGTTTCAAGCTCTCCTCAATGTGGAAAATCTGGAAGATGTTAATCAAATTTCCAAGTAGGTTATCTAGTTGTCTATTTTTTTAGCACATGTTCAAGTGAAAATTACTGTTGTCTAATTAAGAAGGACTCAACCTTGTGTCCTCCCAAATAATCATGCTGTCTGGGAAGCCACTGGCCCTCCCGAGGCAGGGTGCCCAGGCTCACTGCGGAAGGCTGGCTTATTCTGTTAGCTCAGCAGTGATGGGGTACTTGGTGCTGCAGGGAAAACAGATTGTGAGCCCTCGGGGCAGAATCCAAGTGAGACAGACAGGATGCTCCATCCCTGCTGCTGCTAGTCCATCTCCTGCCAATAAACCTGCTTAAAATGCCAAAGCTGGTCCAAAGTTTCAGAAAAACAACCGCTGCCAGAGAGCACTCAGAGGGCACCGACGTTATATAGATGCTCCTCTGACGTAACACACCTGACCCCCTTTTCAGATTGGAAAATGCAAGGGTGAGATCATTTCAACTTGAGAAGACAAATAAAACCAAGAAAAAATCCGAGGTATCCAGACTTCTAGCTCAAGACCGCACACTGCTTCTCTGCATGACTGTGCAGGGTGGCTGTGTTCTCATCACCTGCCTTACACCCTTCACGCTCTACCACCGCCAGCCAGCACCTGCGACTCACGAAAGGGGTCTTGGATCTGCACAAGAACGTGTTTAAATGCTGCTTACAGAAAAGACTGAGCCCAGATGGGCTGAGCTGCTCCGGTTTCACCTGGTGCCCTAACAGGGAACTACTGCCACAGCCTGGTACACCATGCAGCACACAGAAAGCCCTCCTGACAGCAGAGCGACCTTGGCAAGGAGTAGTCCCAGAGTAGGCACAAGAAGAAGCCCTAGTTTGGTCCAGTTCTAAGATTAGCAGAACCTGATCCTAAAGAATAAAAGAAACCCATGGGTATTATGTCATAGGTGCATGAAAATCAACTTAGTAAATGTGTCCTGGGAGACAGGGAAAGGAGATCTGTTAGGAGAGTTTGACCCATATTTGAGGGATCGAAAGTTTCATGGTGCTCTCTGAGTGAACATGCCACTCCCATTCACTGGTCTCTGGCAGGAGGATGACCAGGGAGAATGGTGGAGACTGTCCACGTCGCTGTCCATGGTGATCAGCTCGGCCTTCCCAAGTTGCTCTGGCAGCTGCATTTACTTCTCAGAGGAAAAAATGCTTTCCTGGCCAGAGGAATAGGGGTGGGGTACCATGAAGGATAGAAAGGAGGAGTTATCCTAAACCAACCCCAGGGAGGCTTTTTTGTTTGTTTTTTAACCAGCTATAAGCAACAGCTTGTCAGAGATGATGCTGTTCTCTTTGAATAATAAGCATCAAGCACTAAGTACTAAACAAAATGCAGAATTAGTGTCTTCCTAGGGGGCCTGTAATCTCAATAATGCATAAGCTAATCACCAGCGATTGCTCCCAGCACTGGAGAGCTCCTGGGATGCAGGCACAGCCCTGTGGTTAGCACTGGCTTCCGGGCCTGCAGCGGTGACGACCACCATGCAGAGTCGCTGCCTGGGCTCTATTCTGAGCATCCAACCTAGTGCCATGGAGGCCACTTTTCTTTTCTTTTTTAAAAAATGCTGACAACCACTAGAATCACCAGTTAAAGAATTGACCTTCTAATTCTATCTACTGCTTTTTCCTCTCATGTTGAACAAACAGAAAATGGTCACAATGGTTCTAGAGATGACTGTGTAAAATGATCTAAAATATTTGTAGCTTTAGGAATTTCAGAGGGTCAGAGTACATACTGAAGGCCTACACTGTTACTTTTTTTAAACTTGAAAAGCTTATGTAAGGCCAAGCATGGTGGCTCACGCCTGTAATCCTAACACTCTGAGAGGCTGAAGCAGAGGATCACTTAAGATCAGGAGTTAGAGACCAGCCTCAGCAAGAGTGAGACCCCATCTCTACAAAAAACAGAAAAAATAAGCTGGGCAAGGTGGCAAGTGCCTATAGTCCCAGCTACTTGGGTGGCTGAGGCAGGAGGATCACCTGAGCCCAGGAGTTTCAGGTTGCTGCCAGCTATGATGATGCCATTGCACTCTAGATGGGGCAACAAAGTGAGACTCTGACTCAAAAAAAAAAAAAAAAAGACAAGCTTATGCAATCACATTTTCACTTATTATAAAGTAAATATCTATCTAGTTCTTGTATTTAAAAAACCCTTAAAGTCATTCTTTTTAAAATAGAAGCATTTTAGCCTACACTGTCATAAATAAATAAATACTACTTTTCTCATCTATTTCATTATTTAATCAGAAATGTATTCTAGTGGGGGAAAAGTTAAAATATTCAAATAAATATTTGAATATTAAAATATTTTAAATTTTTTTACAAATAAAAATAAAATCACTATGTGGCAATCTTGCATTAATGTAAAATAACTTTCTCACACAACATTCAGAATAAAATTCAAACAATGAGGTATATTCATATTAAAGTAAAATGAAGTAAAAGATACTCACAAATTGCTCAGTCGCCTAGAAAGCTTAGCAGTTTGGCTAAAACACCTCAACATCTTCCACTTACGTTTGGAGGAGGGGGCATTTTTGCTTTTCCTACCGTATTAATTAACTGATATGACAGTGTTCTGGGATGAGGATAAATCCACATGATACACATGAAGCTAAAGACAGAGTCCCCTTTCTGGTTTAGCCACAAATACTCTCCCAGTGTGACACGCAGCTATAGATCAACTGCTGATGTAGTCGTGACCAGGCTGCCCATCTCCATGAGGGTGTGTGGACCACTGGCCCATTCCCGCTGTGTTCGCTGAGCCTAACAAAAACCAATGACTGTAAGATACTAGCCAGCTGCTGGAGGTAGACTGTGCCCAGCCCAAATAAGCAGATGGGCAGTCCACTTGAGGGGAGCAGGAAAAAACATGGCAGTATCGTGACACAGATGCACAGACTTTGAGAAGTTTCATTCTGTATGATAAATCCATAGATTCTCCATGTTGGAAATAAAACGAGTCAAACAGGAAGGAGAGACTATCAATAACTATAAAAGGTAAAGATCTGCATTTATTTGGGTGCCATGGGGCAATCCGTTCACATCTGGAATTGAATTTTTGAATTTGGTCCTCACCCACCTCAGTGCTTAAATTACTTACCACTCATCGACACTGCAGTATTGTACTGAGTTCATGCTATGTGTTCAACACCATGCTAAGTGTTGTTGTGGACGGCTGCAGAATGCATTTGCCAAAGATGGCCACAACAGTATCTCCCATCCCACATGGTGTTCTTACAATGTAATCTTGACACTCCTCCCATCCAACGGCAGGGCTGATGTCCCTTCTCCTTGAACCTGGAGAAAGCTCTGCGACTGCCTCAACCAAGAGAATACAGTAGCAATGATGCTTCTGAGGCTAGATTATAAACCTCTCACTTCTACCTTGTTCTCTTGGGACTTGCTCTTGGAACCCAGCTGCCACGCTGTGAGGGAGCCCAAATTTGCCCAACGGAGCTACCACAGGGAGAAGCCACATTTGGATGTCCTGGCCAATAGTCCATTTGAAGTCCCAGCGGACAGCCAAGATCAACCACTAGATATGTGAGTAGAGGCACTTCATTATGATTTTAGCTCCTAGCCATCAAGTTACTCTGGGGCTTTGAATCTTCCAGCTGAGGCCCTAGATATTGTGAAGCAAAGACAAGTTGTCCCCACTATGTGAGGTCCAAATTCCTGACCTACAGGAATCTATGAGCACAATACAAATAGTTATTTTACACCACTGAGTTTTAGAGTTGTGTTATGCCGCAACAGTAACTGCAACAGGAATACTTCACCTTTAGGTGAAATAAGACACAACCCCGGCCACTGAAGTATCTGCTTGGTAAAATAACATAAAACAAACAAAAAAAAAGGCACAACCCTGTACTAGGATTTTATCACCTTAAAGAGATGACACAAGTCACACATATAAAAAGCACTAATAATAAGAGATAGACTAACATTAAGTGAACCAGATTACTAGTGCGAACTGGGTAGCGTACCAATGCAAAGAGAAGGCACAGGATCAAAGCACAATAAAAACAGCCAAGGTGCTGAACAACTGAGTTGTTTCTTGGGGAGGTGTCTTGCAGATTGTACTATCATGCTTTTTCTCCAATCCATTCAAAACGTGCTGCCATTCTTGCAAGAGTCTCCTTATTTTTAGATCCTGAATGAAGAATACAAGCCCTTTTCTATAAGCTCCTCACTACTCAAAAAGTGTGACCCAAGGCCCAGCAGTATCAAAACCATCTTCAAGCTCGATAAACATGCAGAATTTCAGACTCTATCCCCAGAACAATAGTATCAGATGCTGCAGTTTACCAGCATCCCAGGTGATCCACATACACATTTTTAAAAAACACAGGTGCACACCTGTAGTCCCAGCTACTCAGGAGGCTGAGGCAGGAGAATCACTTGAGCCCAGGAGTTGGAGGTTGCAGTGAGCTATGATCATGCTACTGTGCTCCATCCTGGGCGACGGAATGAGACCTTGTCTCTAAAATTTAATTCATTAAAAAATTTAAAAAGTGTCAGAAGTGCTGCTCTCATTTATCTGCTTCATCCTGTCCACTGGACTTGCAGAAGCAAACTCAAGGGCCTGTCCTGTGTAAGCAACGTGAGCCTGCTCAGCCTCTCACGGGACAGCATCATTCTGCTGTTGGGGTTCCCAGATGAGGGATCAGAGGTAAACAGAGCTGAAGAGTCTTTCCCAGACTCTACACAGAAAATTAATAATCCCACTGGGAACCAGAATGCTCCTTCCTTGAGTTGTCCACTTGTTGATCAGTCGTACAATCTGACAACAACAGATCAACTCATCCAAAGATGACCAAAACGTACATATCATGGGGAGGGTGTGGGCTGCAAAGAAAAAGCAAGTAAGGAACATGAAGTCAGTCTGCTTATGTTTTGTATCTATAATCTGGATATTAATCTCTAAAAATCCAAAACTGCTAGGTATGAGATGGTCTTTGGGTGTGAAAAATCTGATAAAACTGAACCAAGAAAATGCTTGCTAAAGTCCACAATTACCTTTAAACCTGGCTGGTGACAACTGAAAACCAATTTGAGCAATGGCCTATATAAAAATATTTTTAAATCTTCTAGGAGTAGTAAAAATTAAATGTGAATCATAGATGCTTGCTTAATTGGTAAACTTTGATTTAGATAAGTCAGAATATCTATAGGCAGAGTACTTAAAAAAATCACCCATATCAGCAATAAAACCCAGGTAGGTATGAGTTTGCCTCAAAATTACCAAAGTCACTACTGCCCTCTGAGAAACAGGACGACAAAATCTCAGAATATGTAGTCTTTTCATAAATAAGATCTCAGTCCTTAAAAGTTCCTTATTACTTTAAGGAAAACAAAGAAAGAATTTATAAATTAGAATGCTCTTTAGAATGCAGATTCCTAGGACCCACCCTACACCTAATGAATCAGAATTTCTGGAGGTGAAATCCTGGGAATTTACATTTCTAGCAAGTAGTATTTCTAAAAATATATTAAGCCGATATTGTGGAAAAGATAAATATTATCTACTGTAATTTCTAGGATAAATGGAACAAGAAACTCAATAAATGTAATTTATTTTTAAAGATTATTTTCAAATAAAATAATACAGTCATTTGGCTTTAAGATACCATCCAGTACAAAAAGTCCCATTTCATTTCCATTTTGGATTATCTTTGGCTGAAAGTTTGTACCAAGAAATTGAAGCTCTATAAAACACTGACTACCTCTCCAGTGTGTGTTAACAAGGGATATGTGAAATGATGTACAACCTTTAACCATGAAAGAGTTCTGTTCCCTAAACACAGAACTTATGTGACAGTATGAAATAAAGGCTAGATGTTTCTATGTCCTTTTGACATTCAACAAAAATGCAGCTTGTATGACTCAAGGGACGTCATTTTAAAAAATGTACTGTTTGATTTATAATATATAGGTATTAATATTTAAATAAAGTGAGTTGGAAGGAAATCTGTCAAATTCATGAGAGTGGCTGTCTCAACGGAGAAAGAGAAGAACGGGAGGCAGGAAACTTTGACTTATAATGCTTACTTTTTTCATAAGAGACAAGACAGATAAGTATGACCGATGATTTTGAGTGGTGAGTAATGATGTTGGTTAATTTGCTCTTTGTAATTTTCCATATGATTTCAATTTCTAAAAAAAAATATTTTAATAGAAGAAAATGAACGACAACAACTAGCTGTCAGTCCAAGCTCCCTCTGCAGCCTCTGGCCTGCGCCCACCAATGCACTTCACACAGGAGCCAGAATAACGAGTCGATTTGGTGGGAGAGAAGCCAGCAAGGACACCAGCGAGGCACAATGGCTAAATTAGCAAAATTCTTAATTACAAATCTTGACTTCAAATTTGTATTGAATTTGTATGCTGACAGTACTCTCCCAGATTTTATTTTCACCAGTGCTTCCTTAAGACTTCAAACAAGTTCCCTTCAAGGTTGCTCTCTTCCAGGAGGGGAGAGCTGGAGCTCCAGGGCTCTCTGCCACGTAATGCTTGCTCGTCAACAGCAGCAGCAGCGTGCTCTTGTTAAAGAGCGTTCTCCTGTGTACCCACAAACTCAAAGGCCTGAGGCGGCAAAAAACCTGCCATGGGCCACCGAAGCTGAAACTGTTTCGGGACAGAGGCAGGAGGAAGCCCAGCAGTTGCATATGAATTTCAAAAGAGACTTTTTGTCCACTGGGACTTCAAGATGGCAGGGGGCGTGGAAAAGCTGACCAAACTGCAGTAAACTGGACCTGCAGTCGATCTCTCTGCGTGTGAGCCAGAAACGGCGGTGCCAAGGTGAGCCGGGTGGGCTGCACAGACGGGGCCTGGCCTGAGCACTCAGGCTCCTCGCCCGAGCTCCCACTGCCCGTGCCTTGCAACAGGTGGGAAACGGAGCTGCTGGTGAATGCTGCCCGCGGGAAGGCCGAGAGGATGTCAAAGAGCACAAACAGGATTCCTCCCGCCATCACTCAGATTTAAGAGGTTCTGACACTACTTTTTAATTCTCCTCCTGTGGGTGCCTTTTCTTGAAAACTTCTAATTTATATGCATGTAGTTTCTAAAATGATGATTTTAGAGAATCTGAAAAAAAATCTTTACTATAATAAGCAAAAAGTACTTGTAACTTATGTAAATAAAGACTGAAAGTAGAGTAATTTAGTCATTTTCCAAGATAAAAAAGAACTACAAATCTCACATTCTTTGGCCTAGTGTTCTTCCATCATCCCTCCAGCTAAGAAAAAAGAAAAAAGGATCCACCTGAGGGTACTTTGTAAACCTACACAACTGTAGAACATTCTGCTCTAAGGACAGACTGTTAGCACACAATACTAGGCACATAGTAAGTACTCAAAACACACTTGAATTTAATAACTGTCCTCAGGTGAGTTCCCCTTTCTCCTC
>CAUYSK010044160.1:0-17652 GCA_963575035.1 Avahi laniger | reverse complement strand
TGTTGGCTGTGGGTTTGTCATAATGGCTTGTATCATTTTTAGGTAAGCCCCATCTATGCCTATTTTGTTAAGCGTTCTTATCATAAAAGGGTGTTGAATTTTGTCAAATGCTTTTTCTGCGTCTATTGAGAGAATCATATGATTTTTGTTCTTGCTTCTGTTAATGTGGTGAATTACGTTTATAGATTTGCATATGTTGAACCATCCCTGCATCTCTGGAATGAAGCCCACTTGGTCACGATGGATTATTTTCTTAATAAGCATCTGGATTCAGTTAGCTAGAATTTTGTTGAAAATTTTTGCATCTATACACACGAGGCTAATTTTAATTGAAAAAAATCTAAGAATTTTTTTTGGCAAAATTCAAAGTAATAGAATATATACCTATTTTCACCTATTTCAATATTTATGCTATGCTTAAAGTTTAGGGGTCTGTTGGATGGACAAAAGTTATTTGCTAAATCATTTCTACAGAAAGCTAATCATTCATAATTAATAAACCTTTAAATGGCCTATAAGATTGATAACTTCTTTTTATCACTACCTCCCATGATTGAGGGTATATATGATTTAATCTGTCCCATATTGCTGAATGGTAAAATTCAGTAATTTATACTTCAATGGTTGGCATATAATATTCTTTTTGGCAAGCTGACATCCTCTTTTCATGAGATATGACCAGCCCAGGAAAACATTGCTGACACTACGCTCTATTCTGCTGATGTTACACAAAACTGTAGGATTTCATCTGGCATTGCTCCAGAAATATATGCTATTTTTCTTAGATAGCACAAAGCAATACAATAGAAAAGTCACATCTGGTGTTAGTTGTCATCTTATTTATCAGTTCACACTTTCATCACCATGACATCCACTTTTTGGGTGCTCTTGTAAATCTAGAATTTTATCAGTCAGATGAATTAAGGACTTAAATAGTCCCTGCAGTATAGATTTGTATTTCAAAAGTATTCATCAATCGTTTGGCACTCAGAACATATTCTCATTGAAAAACTATATTGCAAATGATAGTTACATTTCCAAGACTATTTAACCTATAATGCAGCTGAAATTCCAAACATATTAAATAAAATACAAGACAACATTGTGACATCACTTTTTAAGTGTCATAGAATGTACATAAACATAAAATATATTAAAAGAATTGAGAGAATACTTTTCTGACATTTTCAATATTGATAATAGAGCAGATATATAAAAAGAAAGAAAGTGGTTTAAACTTTTTTCCAAATGGTAGTGCCTATGGAAAAGCAGCTTTGACTAGAAGATGAAGGGATAGATAAAGATGCTTGAGGAGATTTTGAAAAGGACTTTTGCCATTTTTACGAAATTTGGAGATAAAAGGTACTGCATCTTTCCTACGTATAATTCAATTTCAATTTTCATTTTTTATTAAAGATGTATCATTATTACTTCTTTCATGCATATGAACCATGGCTAGATTAAAACATTTTTTTTGGGTGGGGGGAAATGGGCAAGATGGCTGACTAGAGACATCGCTTACTGGACCATCCCAGAGAGAAGGGAGGGTTTCAGATAGGGGAGACAGGAAAGAGGATGCAGCAAAGTTGAATTTCAGTGAGAGAAATGCCGGAGTCTGCCAGGGACCTCAAGGAGGAAAATTATGAGGCAGAGAAGGAAGACGAGAAAAGAATAAAAGATATCAGCAAGCACCAAACTCAAGGAGGCATGGAGCCCATTGAAGGGGTAAAGGGGGATACCTTTCTCCTTCTCACAATCCTTTGGTGATCAGTGGGCTACCAAGTTACTGGGAAGCTTTTCCACCCCCACGAACCCAAGCACTATGGCAATCACAGAATTGTGGGAAGAACTTGTGTGATCGCAGAGCTCGGACACTCTTCGTGGGGGTCTTCTCCAAGGAGAGTGACCCAAGAGGCCGGAGAGGAGATTTTCTTCCATTCGGACTCTTATCTCTCCCTGTCCCTCCCCCACCCACTGCAACAGGCAGAGTAGTTTGAGTCAAGAATTTGGAAAGCAGCCCCCCTCCCTCCAGCTGGTGCATCCTGCAGTCTGAAGTTTCCTCAGAGACTAGGGCCCATGCCTCTCCCCTTGGAGACCTGCGGGGGATCTGGGGTGCCTGACCTGGGACCTCTTTGCAGGTTGGTGTTTTGTGAAGATGCATGCCAGTGGGTCAGACACGCGGGCTGGATCCCATGCCCCCAGGACTCAATCGAGCAGAATGCTGAGGGGACACAGGGGTATAGGTCTAGGAGCTGGACCTGGGAGATGAGGGAGCCCATGTGGGTGGAACTGACAGGAGAAAATGGTGGGGGTCCGAGATGTGAAGTGGGGAAGTGCCCATCTCCCTGACAGGAAAGATGTGCTGTCAGCTAGGGCGGGCCCTCCCGCAGGGAAGGTCCCAGCCCATGGTGCCATGACAACCAAGTTCAGCATGTTCAGGGCACAAGGGCAGGGACAATGCAAGAGGGGTGGAGCTAACTCCCTACAGCCAATCTGGGAAGTGTGGCCCTTCCCTTACAAGCAGCCTTTCTGGCTTGGAGTGCTGGCCTTGACAACCCTCCCAGTGGCTCCCCCTCGTGGCCAAAAGTCGACCTCTGAGACCTGCTGAGGCTTTTCAAAGCCTTCCAGACTCCCACAACCTAACCACAGCCAGCCTGGCCTCTTCTCGCCTCTACCCACCTCTGCTGTGGAGGGTAAATCAAACAACAACCTAAGAGCTACAAGGCCCCTCCCAAAGCTTGGGGCATTCAGGTGCTCCACCTGAGGGACTGGAACTCATCACAGGCACAAAAGAACATCTCTGCAGTTGGCTCTCTCCTGCAAACATCAACCACTGACAGGCAAGCAACTCTCGATAGCCCATTAAAGCATCTTCCAACTCAATCAAACAGGGTGTGGTTAATTCTTACTCACAAGCATCATCCACCATCTTGGAGATTAAGCTGGGGGTTCCAATACAATTCATACTGATTTGAAAGCTGGGAAGTGGGAAGACAACAGGATAGAAACAACATACTTTTTAGGAAAGAAATAAAAATTACAAGCAGCTCAATCTGTGAGGGATCGTCCTCCTCCATTTCAGACCCCTGGGCTGAGTGGGGAGCTGTTCAGATTCAGTACAGACATTCCACTGGAGAGCAGGTGCAGCAGAGAGCTGGTGTCTGCTAATCCCAGGTTTCTGCAACCAATGCCATCCAGATCATTCTGGTGCATGGAGCCAGGTCTGAACAGGACCCAGCCTCACAGCAATAACCTTTGCATCACCTCCACTGAGCCAGGGAGGGAACAGATGCTCCCCTGTGTAGTGACTGTGACTGGGAACCAAGCACACCTCCTCTCTGGTATGGGAGCCGAACAGAGCAGGAGCTACAGACACCACAGGCATTCCTGAGAAGCCTGGGGTGACTGCATCAGTGGGTTCTAGGTGTGGGGGGAAAACCAGAGCTAAAAGTAATGCTGGTCCACCTATGAGGACCCTAGGTCATTGAGACTGCACAACAGCGGATTGGGAGTCCACATGCTGATGGAACAGCCCTCCATAAGGGTGGCTCTGTATCCCAAATCCCCAGAGCTAGCTCTGAAGCTCTCCCTGTGCCTGAGTCTGAGACTCTGTCCCTGTAGCTCCAGGATCCCTGCTGAGCCTCTGACTCCATGCCTGAGTCTCCAGAATTGTGTCTGGACTCCAAGACCCCACTATTGAGTCCCAACCACTACTGCTGGGCCAGTAGAACCTCCCTGAGGTCCAACACTTCACTCAGGACCTCCCAGCCCCAAGCAGCCATCATTCCTGGACTTGGTTTAAGAGAGTCACCAGAAGGAGAACAGGAGCCCTGCACTCCTCATAACCCACAGCTGAGAGAAGGGGAGCCAGATGAGAAGAAACCAACAGAAGAACCCTGGCAACATGAAAACACAAAATAGTTCAACACCCTCCAGGGAACACAATGGAGCTACAGTAGTGGACCCACAAGGAAATTGCTGAAATGAAAGAAATGGAATTCAGAATATGGACGGCAAATAAGATGAATGAAATTGAAGAGAAAGTTGAAAACCAAAAAAGAGAAGCCAAAAAATTTTGAGGAAATCGATGAACAAAATGAAAAAGTCACTAGAGAACTAGAAGACATAAGAAAGGATACGATAGAACTTAAAGAAATGAAAAAGTCATTTAGGAAACTTCAAAATGCAGCAGAAAGCTTTAACAACAGGCTAAACCAAGGAGAAGAAAGAATCTCAGAGCTTGAAGACAAGACTCTTGAGATAATCCAGTCTTCTCCATATCTTCCTCCTCCCAGCTCTCTGGAATGTGAATGTTTCGGTTAGTGCTTGAGCAGCCATCCCGGGTCCTGAGGTGGAAGTCTTGTGTTGGCAGATGCAGCCTGGATGCCTCCTGATGAGTGGCACCACACCAGCCCCAGGCTGCTTATTCACAGACTCTGCTCACAGGAAAGGACAATAGGCTTCTATCATGCTTAAGTCAAAGTTATGCATTTTGTTTTTTTCATAGTTGAACCCAATTTTACGTATGCAATAATAGTTATATTCTGTTTTTAAACAAAAATAAGGTCCTCTATGATTAGTCTATAGGTTGATTCAAAAAGTTGAAAAGCCATAAATTATATTTACATAATTATAATTGGCTAAATATTGTTCACTACAGAATCAAGAAGTTATAATTTTTTTGTGTATGTCTGCAAAATTAACCTGTATATTTTTCCTCTATCTCCCCCTCAAATTCTCCAAACAATCATCAGTTTTGTTAGTCCCCTTTTCTTTCATGCCTTCCAGAGCCCTGTGTCTTTCTGATCCAGTTTGGGACTTGATGCTTTCTAAACTTGCTGAATGGCTGTCATACTGAGACTTCCATTCAGTGCTTTCAAAAGTCTATTAAAAGGCCAGGTGTGACAATGACATCACATCTGCCATTCTTCATCTATCAGGTTAGTTGCAGAGGAGAAGCTGATAAATGGGAATCCCTTTTATATCTATACAATGCTTTTATGGGAGATCACCCAGTTCTTTTCCTTTGAACATTATCCTCATTCCTACTGTTTTTCAGTTGGTTTCTAGTTTTTAGCACAGTACCAGGCCAATACCATTCATAGATTTTCACTTTGGATTCTTTATATGTTAGATTCATGAACTCCTGTTTTTCTTTGTAGGTTTTTCTCTTTCATGCTTTCTTTATTTCTGGGAGACAATACAATGAAATGGCTAAGTGCATAATGACTTTGGTGTTACGCTAGCTTCATCACTGATTGGCTGTATAATTTTAAGCAAGTTAACAATTACTTATCCCCTCTCTAAGCCTTAATTTCCTTGAATAGCACCTATATCATGAGCTCGTTGCAGAATTAAGTGAGTTAATCCATGCTGAGTATTTAGTACAGTGCCTGGACAATAACTAACAGTCAATGTTACTTGTATTTACTGCTATAATCAATAGAATTAGAATGAGTTGGCCAAGGTCATACATGCAAGAGCCTGAGTTCAAGCCCAACCTGACTCCAGAAACTGAATTTTTAATGACCACACTATTCTGTTTCATGTGGAACATGTTTTAAATGGTTCTACTGGGGAACAAGCTGCCACCTAGAACAGCAGTCTGCAGTTACGGTGTGTGTGTATGGTATGTGGGAGGTGGGGGCTTGATGTGGTTGGGAAACAGAATACCCTGATCACTTCCAGAGCCTTTTCAAAGTACACATGCCTGGCACCCCCTCTGAGAAAGTTTGACAAGCCCATCGGGGTGGGCTACGGCAGGGATGTGTATCTTGAATGAGCTTCCCTGGTGATCTGATGCACCTTCTGGTTAAGAAAACTAATTTGGAAGAAGTTGCTACATTTTGCTGAAGTGGACTGAGTCTACTAATGGAAATCCTAGAATATCATCTAGGAAGGAAGCCAAATGAAGAGAAAGAAAAATGTTTGTAGACTCGGTATACTCTGTGGAAACATTCATAACAATCGATACTTTTCCCCCCATATTTTCACTGCTGTGACTCATATTTCTACATGCAAAACACATTGTAGCAGCCATATCAGTATTTTTTTATTCACCTACTTACTATTCAGGTAGTTTCTCCTTTTGATAAGAGCTTTAGTTAACTCCTCTTGTACCAAATCTACATATAATCCCCACGATGCTTACTGCCATAAGTTAACTTCAAATATCTAATTCAACAACATTAAAAATAAAATAAAATAAAATAAAATGAAATAAAGATTATGAAGGATTTTCTGGCACTCCAGCAAGGCATTATTACACTAGACTTTTATCCTAAAGTGACATCACTAAATTAATGTTTGAGTACACACACTTACCTCCTTCCGGAGACTCCATTAAAGTAATCAGAAAGGAATGAGGAAAAGTATAAGCCACAAGAATAAAAGGGATGGAAGAGGAGGAGCAATGAATGGTAAAGAAGTCAATGAAGGCAGATTGACAATACTATCTGGTGAACAGAGGTGAGGACGCTCCACTGGACGTTAGGTTAAAAAGGGATGTGGCTAAGGAGGGAACAGATTTGCTCACAGAACCAGAAAGTCCTGGGACCTAGAAACACCAAGTTCAGTGGAGGGTTGGGATTGTAATGTGGGACTTAAAATAAGGGAGTTGACTGGAATCCTACAGACAGAAGAATAGATGACCATCTCCAGCCCAGCATATCACAAAAAACAAAGAGACCTTTGTAATATTTATTTATAGATATTGAACACAATGAATAGAATTAAGGTAGTTAGCAAGGCTCCCCATAGTCACATTCTCTGGCCACTCAGCGCTCAAAGTCAGCTTTTCTCTTGACCCATTCTTTTTTTTTCTTTTTTTTTTTGAGACAGAGTCTCACTCTGTTGCCCTGGCTAGAGTGAGTGCCGTGGCGTCAGCCTAGCTCACAGCAACCTCAAACTCCTGGGCTCAAGCGATCTTTCTCCCTCAGCCTCCCAGGTAGCTGGGACTACAGGTGCATGCCACAACACCCAGCTAATTTTTCTGTTTTTAGTAGAGATGGGTCTCACTCTTGCTCAGGCTTGTCTCGAACTCCTGACCTCAAGCAATCCTCCTGCGTCAGCCTCCCAGAGTGCTGGGATTAGAGGCGTGAGAAACCACACCTGGCCTTCCTGACCGATTCTTAAATAACTATGGGAATCCAAGGATCACTAGAAATTTGTGGGAAACTGGCAAACAGAGAAAACAACCAGAGTATATAAATAGCAACATGTTTTTGAGGAAACAGAGCAAGTCGAAGAACTTTAAAAAATTTAGATAACACACTATAATTAATATTTCTGAAGACCTGAAGTTGGAAAAATAATGCTCCCATCAAACAGGAAGAGGATGCTAGTAAAAAATATAGAATAAGAAAAAACTATTAGAAGTTAAAAATAGTGCATAAAAATAAAATAAAAATATACAGTTAGAATATGAAGTAGAAGAAATCTTCTATTATAAAAATTGGAACAAAAAGCAAAAGGAATAGATACTGAGAGAGAAGAGGCAGAAAGGCTCAATACAGGAGCTTTGTGACAGAGACTGACAGCGCTCTCTGGTAGCTGTGAAGTCCTCTTGTTATGGCAAGTGTTACAGTGACCGGTCCCAGGGGAATAACCGAGCGGCATGCAGAGAGTCGGAGAATCAGCAAGTTTATTGCTGGTGGCCCAGAAGACAAGCCTCCAAATTCTGAGCACCTCTTCCTGGTTTTTGTCAGGTTTTATACTTTTTTGGGGGGGTTAGTCTTATCCAATAACACACACAAGCATAAAAGTTAACCAGTTAGTAAAAGGATTAAAAGTTAGCCAATTAATAGCAGCTTTTACATGCAGTACAGTTATAATAGGCTTATAACTCTGCTTAATTGTTTTGTGGTTTCAGCTAGCTGGTGTATATTTTACTTACTTGCTCTACTTAGCTGCTTTGTGGTTTTAAGCAGAACTGGCATGGAAATTCCCCAACACTCTCCCTCCTGGGCTCATTGCCCTGCTCCGTTTCCCAGCCTCCAGTGAAGTTCCAAGTTCTGGCAGAGGTGATACATGCTCCTTTTACAACTGACCACTAACATCTCCTGTAGGGTCCTCCCTGCTGTCTTGCATAGTAGGTGGCAGCAGAGAATGCAGTGAAAGGACTTTAAGGCTCTAGGGGACACCCAGCCATTAGATAGCCTGGGTCCCTGAGTCACTGCTTGGTTCAGACCCTTACCTGTCCCATACCCGGTTAACTATCTCCTCTACCAACTCACATTACATTGTCCTATCAGTAAGAGATAAATCCTTGTGTGTTGTATTACTAGATTTTGGAGTTGTTTGTGACACCAGTTAGCCTATTCTGCTAATATGATTATTGACCAATAAAAGTTTCAGAAGGAGAAGCCAGACAAAGAGAAAGAGAAAATTACCAAAGAAATAATAGGAGAGAATTTCCCAGAGTTGAAAGACACAAGTCTTTATATTGAAGGAGTCCATGGCTCCAATGACATAAATGAAATATATGGCTAATGCCCACAAATATTACTGTGAAATTTCAGAATACCAATGCCATGGGCTGAACTGTGATCCTCAAATTTCGTATGTTGAAGTCCTAACTCTTAGTACCTTGGAATGTGACTATATTTGGACAAAGGGCCTTTAAAGAGGTAATTAAGTTAAAATGGGGTCACTAGGGTGGGCCATAATCCAATACAACTGGTGTTCTTAAAAGAAGAGGAAATTAGGACACAGACAACACAGACAGAGCAATAACCATGTGAGGACACAGTGAGGAGGTGGCACAAGGAGAGAAGCCTCACAAGAAACCATAAACTTGCTGACACCTTGATCTTGTATTTCTGGTATCCAGAATTGTGAGAAAACAAATTTCTATTGCTTAACCCACCCAGCCTGTAATATTTTGTTATGGCAGCCTTAGCAAACTAATATACCCAAGAATGAAGGGAAGTTCATAAATCCTTTCAGAAAACAAAAACAAAAGCAAAACAGATCACCCACAAAAGAATGACAATCAGACTGATCTTGGATTGCTCATCAGTGATACTGGATGCTAGAAGATAATGGAGCAACGCTTTCAAAGTTTTGAGGGAAAATAATTTTTTTGGTTTGTTTTGATTTTTGGAGCCAAGGTCTTGCTCTGCTGCCCAGGCTGGTGGCATCATCCTAGCTCACCACAACCTCAAAGCATCCAGCCTCAGCCTCCCAAGCAGCTGGAACTACAGACATACGCCACCATGCCCAGCTAATTTTTCTGTTTTTTTGTAGAGATGGGGTCTCGCTCATGCTCAGGCCAGTCTTGAACTTCTGGCCTCAAGTAATCCTCCCACCTCGGCCTCCCAAAGTGTTAGGATTGCAGGTATGAACCACTGCGCCTGGCTGGAAAATAATTTTTAATACATAATTCTATATTTTGATTAAGGATCAATCAAATGTGATGGCAAAATAAAGGCACTGTCAACCATGTAAGAACTCAGAATGTCTTACCTTCCACATGTGATTACTTATGGAAGTTATTTAAAAATACATTTCATCAAAGAACAGTGTCAGTCCAAAAAACAGGAAGAGATAAGCTTTAGGAAAAATACGCCGACATAGAAGGATGAGGGGAAGGCACCAGCAGAGGATAGGCAGGGACATAAGTCAGCTCGTAGTGTCCAGATGTTCACGCACTGATTCTGCAGTGCAGGAACAAAATCTTCAGTTCCCCTAGTTTGGAGTTGCCGGTTTTGGCAAGTAAAAATATATCCCATAAAATATTTGGAACATACTTATGCAAAAAATTATTTGTTGTTTACCTGAAATTCAAATTTAACAAGGAGCCCTCCATTCTATCTGGCCCTCCTTTCTAGCTATACTTGTACTCTATGCTAGTCCAAAGCACTAGTTTTTGTGTTTCTTACACCTTGCACAATGTCTGGTAGATAAGAGGCACTCATTAAGTGGTCAGTGAAATGTCATCCAGAAAGCTTCTGTGCTATGAAGATGACGGAGAATTAAAAAAAAATCCCAATTAAGAAACTGCAAGGGATTCTTGAGGGGCTCAGAATTTCTGACTATTTCGGACTTCTGCATAATTTCAAAGACAAAGCAGGATTTGACAGACACATCATATAAAGCTAAGATTTGTTTATTCATGAACTCTTACTTTATCAGAAAATCCTTCAACACTGAGTCCATAATGTATTGTATTCATTATTTGTTTTAAACCTAACATTTATGTTTTATAACTTTATAACATTTAATTTTATTTTCAGAATATCAGTTGAAAATAAAATTTCACATATTGATTAGTTCTCTCAAAATAATTTTAAAGCATTTGTGCTCTGCCACATGGATTTGCAAGTTCTGCACGAAATTCTATTCTACTGAAAAAAATCACAGAGACAAAATCTATTGATCAGGAGAGGCTAATTTTGGTGCACTACTTGAAATAATTACAGTTCTACATTTAAAGATATGTATTACAACAGAAATCTTATTGTGTTTATCCTTCAAAAATAAATTTCTTGGTTTTTTTCCTTGTTTTGAAGATGCGGTAAAGTGATAAATTAAAATTCACAGCTTATCAGTGTGACGGAAGATTAAAAATAGAGGAATTTAAAAACAAACCTTTACATTTCTAAAAATATAAGAAGTGCTTCTTTATGAATTTTTCATAGTCTTTTTTTTGTTGTTTGGGGAAAAAACCACATTCGATCTGTATTTGATTGACTGCAAGACAAAAGTCAAGTTGGTCTAATTTAAAATGACTTGCTCTTATCATGCAATGTCATCTCTTATTTTCAGCAGAGATAGAAGAAATTGAGTGAGAAAATTGAAAAATCATTCTAATGCTCCCCAAAGAAATTGTAACATGAGCTGGAATGCATGGGTAATTTGTGAGGTAAAGTCAGCTGTGGAGTCTAATCATTTTCAATGTGATTTTTATGACTGAGATGTTCCATACCAAGAAAAGATTTATTTTTGGGGGGGGGGGTGGACAAAGCTCTGATCAGACTTCTTCAAACTTTCTGTTTCATTTGTAGCTGGAGTGTTGAACAAACATGACTTATGAGATATGATGAAAATGCAACTTTTGTCCCCTGTTGCTTCTTTAACGTTTATTTAGTGGAATAATCTCTTCTTCCCCCTTAATGAAGGGCTGGTTCCATTACTTCTTTGCTCACATTTAGGAAATAGACTGTACTAAAGTAACTTTAGGTCAAAATCAGTCTCAATTTAAACATTAGAATATCTACTTCCCTACAATAGTCAAAATATGAATGTTAATCTTTCTCCTCTTCTCTTGCAGGGCCCCTTGTATTGAGATGGGTGGGGCCTTGTTCTATTCACCCCAATAATATTTCTCCTCTTTTCCTAGCTTGACTGTGTATTTGGACCTCTCCAGGGGAGAGGGAATTAAGGGAAAAGAAGGCAGTCTTAGGTGGTGGGTGCAGTCAGAACTAGCCACATAATTTTCGGGGCCCAGTACAAAATGAAATGCAGTGTCCCTTGTTGAAAAAGTAGAAAAAAAGTCTTTCAAAATTTAAAATATAAAGCTTTTTCCTCTCTTTTACAGTCTGTCTCTTGACTTGTCACGATATTTTTGCTATTTAATGTCATTTCAAGAAAAATATTTTAAATTAGTGTTATTTTATTGTTCATCTTTATATTTTGCAATGCAGTTTTCAAAACAAATATAAGAGCATTTAACTTATATGCACAATTCCTGAAACTACACAGACTGTATTTTGTAGCTGGGACATAGTACATGCACAGAACAGTGGAAACTGCACAAAACCAACTCGGCTGTTTTATTTCACTTCTTGATATGTGTACATTCTACCAAAACTCTCTACTTTGGGCTTACTGATGGGTAAGGAAAGATTGAAAGGAAAAGAACTATGAGTTGCCCTGTCTTTCCCTTTCCTTCTATATTATCATTTTTAGTGTAAATTGTTAGCTAATGCAAAAAAGTGAAATGAATAAGAAAGAATATGTTAAGGTTTCTCCGTTGTTTGTGTTTCTTAGAATGCTGCTGCCTTCTTTTTGTGTTCAAAACAAATTCTAATTCACATGCAAAGCATGGCCTCTTGGGGGCTGTTAAGTAACCACTGGGGTTACAGACATGACACACTTACCTTGTACTCAGTTTGAGTCTCACTGAACTCTCATGCTTTGTGAGTCCACTTGAATTCTGTGTCATGGGGCATCACAAATGCTAAATGGAGTAGAAAAGAATGGCAGATGCACATTTCCCCATTTGACTTATTAAAAAAATATTCAAAGACACAATTATCAAGAATTTCAATGCATAGAGCATTAAACTAAGCATGGGTGGGGGAACACTTCTGAGTGCAGGGTCGTGTGTAATTGCACAAGGTGCACGCCATGAAGCTGATCTTGAGTGCAGTTATCCTCTTCACACATAATTTCTTGCTGTTGGGGTCCCCTTGACCCTCCAGGTAGCTGAATTAGACACCTGGCTCTGTGAGGTTCACATCTGGTCCACAGTTAATTCTCCTGCATGGTTCGACTGCAAATGCAGCTACCTTCCTCAAGCAGCAACAACCTACATTTACTTTGCCACCAAAATAGCTCTCCAGTTTTTCTGGGGAAGCAGCTGACCTTTGTTGGCTCTCTACGTGGCCCATTGAGGTACACTTTCCCTTAAGCAGGAGGTGAAAGAGCAGAAACCTCTCAATTTTTAATTCTTGGTGATCTGATGAGTTAGAACTCACAGCATCCTCATCTTCCTCACAAAGTCCTTTCCCCATTTCTACTTTCTCAAGTCTTTTATACCTCCTTATTGGTACAAATCTATTTCATACTTTGATGTGATTTCTGGATAATGTCTTGCAAATTGGCACATGGTTTTTTTTTTTTTTTTTCTCAAAAATCACTTGGTATCTTGTATATATCCTATCTAAGTAGCCTCAGCTAAAATTTCCAAATTAAACATTCTGTTTCATGTAAGTTATCATATTGAGTGCTAAGCATGCCATAGGGCACAGGGAATGTATATTAAATCTTTGGTTTTTTTGAGGCCATATAGAACTTGGATGGCTATGAATCTGCTTCCTGAGAACAACATGCTGCTAAGATTTCAATCTGTTCTTGAAGCACATAAAATAGAGGCAATGATCAAAAGCATGCTCATTTATATGTTGATTTGAGGAGTTCAAGCATTTTATATTGTTTCAAACATTTTATATTACTAAGACTACATGATGTTGGCCCAAGACATGTGCCTCAGATTTTGGAGCAGAGCATGAGCTGAATTTCAGTGTCTCACTCACCCCTTTAGCCAAGCACCCTTGTGTAGTGAACAACCTGCACAGCTCTATATGGCAGCCCTGAAGAGGGAGGAATAAAGTAGCAGGTGGGGCCTTAGGGAAAGATCATCTGTGAGAAGTTTCCAGTGCCTAAGGGGCTGGAATAATTTTAAAGACAGGATTGGCTTAACACTCAATTTTAAAGTTACCTGCTGAGAGACAATATAATCATTTTGTTTACTTTGGAGCCATCAGTAAAGTTGCCTATGAATGAAGCCTTGAATTGGTGGTACTTTGAGGAGTAAAGGGATTGAGTCTGAGTACAGCTGATTAAACAGTGACTCACAATAGATATGTGACTAGGGAGTGGAGGCAGCTGAAACATACTCAGGAATGGGCTTGAGGCTAACCACTCTCTCCCCAAATATTCTGGAAAGATGTGCTTTGATTATAGGGAAGATCAATGCTTGGGTTGTATTTACATAAATGGAATTCATAACTCAAGAGAATCTACTCAAGGGAGGCATAGAACGTAATGATGAAGAACATTAACTCAGACCACTGGAGTCAGATCCCAGCGTGGTGTGCAATATTCAGTATGGCCTACAAAGATCCCCACTTCCTGGTATTCAAATCCTTGTGCAAAATTATCCCCTTGAGTGTGGATTGGATTTACTGACTTCTTTCTAGGAAATAGAATATGGCAGATTTGATGTAGTCTTACTTCTGAGAGTAGGTTACAAAGACTATGGCTTTCTTCTTGCATACTCTCCCTTTGTTCTCTCTGACTTGCTCTAAGATATAAGTCAGCTAGATTCCATGCTTTGAGTTGCTCTACGGAGAGGCCCACATGGTGAGAAACTAGATTAAATCTCTGGCCTATAATCAGCAAAGAACTGAATCCTGCCAAGAGCTATGTGAGTGGGTTTAGAAGCAGATTATTCCCTAATCAAGCCTTCAGATGAAACCTCAGCCATGGTTCTTAGTCCATTCAGTGTTGCCACAAAGAAATACTTGAGGCTGGACAATATTTATTTATTTATTTTATTTCAAAGTATTATGGGGGTACAAATACTTTTGGTTACGTGGATCACTTTTATAATGCTTGCATCAGGGATATGGTCCACCAAGCTTCTCTCATTCAACCTTTCCTCACAATACCAAACCTCTGGGCTCTTTCTGATCTCTCTGCTGGGTTGGCCTCTTGCCTCTTTTGCCCTCTGTGCATCAGATGTTTCCTATGAGTTCTCTATTAGACTCCAGTGTTCTCTCCTTGATATTCTATTCCAGGTATGATTTTCCATTTGTAATTTTGTTCTTTTTTTCTAGAGAGAGTGGGTGTCCAATGTCACTAGTCAGCCATCTTGAACCAGACTCTCTACCTGTGACTTTTTGAGTGTTATCACAGTATGGCATCTGGCTTCCCCCAGAATGAGTGATCCAGGAGAAGCTGAAATGTTTCTTATGACTTAGCACCAGAACTCACACACCATCACTTTTGCCATGATGATTGACCCCACAGATCATTTCCAATACAGTGTGATAAGGGACTACCCAAGAGTATAATTATTAGGACACAAGCTATTTGACCTTAGGCTAGATGCTTAATGCTGCTAAACTTCAGTTTCTTCAGCTTTGGAATGCAGATAATAACTGCAGCTACCTTTTATTTATTTATTTATTTTTTTATTTCAGCATAATATGGGGATATAGATGTTTAGGTTACGTGTGTTGCCCTTGTGCAGCTACCTTTTAGAGTTGTAAAGATAAGTGTAATATTTCAGATATTATCACTTAGTAACAAATATTAGTAAGTTCTCATTTCTCAGTATAAATTTTCTAAAAAAAGGTTTGTAAAGAGTAGAAAATTATATGCTCTTTTAGTATCCATCCTGAGTTATAAGAGAACCTTATGTGTGTACTCAATAAATGTTAGTTATTTTCATTATTATTACTAGTTATGCAGGTATTATTACTTACATTACAGAGCCCATTTTTTTTTGAGATTTGTTCATGGGAGTTCCACAGATAATTTGTTGTATAATCATCTTACATCTGAAGTTCATTGGGAAGCTATCTAATGGCATCTCTTGATTAAACTACATTTAGCACATTATGACCTAATAAAATATTCTGGCTACTGAGACTGCCTCATTACATGTCGCAGAAATTAAAAGCACAGCTTCTGATATAAACGTGCCGTCCTTAAGGTGCTAACAGAGAACTTTTTGCTGACAGGGTCAGCAGAATACAGAACATGCCTGCCCTACAATGTCCTCAGGTCAGTTCACATTCTGAGTCTTGTTTAGGTTGCAGAGGGGTACATTTTATTTGCTTTCGGTCTCATGAAGGTAGAGTACATACACTGCAGGAAGACAGATTATAGTCATAGGAATAATTTTGTTGTAAGGAGCAGAAATTCATTCAAACTTGCTTAGGAGTATGCACATTTATTTTGAGTGCTCAGAGGAATCCCATAATCTTACAGAATGCAACTAAGAAAATAGGTCCCATGAGACTGGAAATTCATCAGCTCATCTTTGTTTCTGTTTTTGACATGGTCATCACCTCTCGTCTCAGGATCTGTGTAGTAGGTAGCTTCTAAGATGGTCCACAATGACCACCCTCCTTGTATTCATGCCTTTACATAATCTTCTCCCATTGAGTGTTAGATTTATTGACCCATTTCTAAAGGTGGAAGTAACTGGACATCACTTTTCAGGTTTAATTTGTAAACTAAAAATAAAATCCTAAGCCCTCTGCCAACTAAATGAACTCCCTCTTATCCAAAGGGGTATCCTAGAAAAATCATAAAACTGAGTTCCTGGCCATGAAGGGAAGGGAGTTTGCACATGCCTCATTATGCTACCTCCGTTTTGGAGTTTAGATACAACAACTGACTGACATTAATACGAAAACAGAGATCATAAGACTGACAAAACAGACTCTGTGACAATAAGACACCAAATTCTTAACAGGACCTAAGCCATGCAAAGCAAATGTTAAATTACACCTGCAGGCCATCAATTTGCTTAACAGATCCCTTGACTCTGTATATTGTGGCTTGTCTCTAATTAACAGACTTCCTTATCCTAACTTAAAACATTCCAAGCCTTAATAAAAAGCTTTATTTCTTTAATCAATTACAAATCAAAGAATCTTCGAACCCACCTATGACCTATAAGTCCCCTCCCCCTTCACCCCCTCCTCATCCCACACTCAGAGATGTCCCAACTTTTTGGGCCAAACCAATGTATACCTTCCATGTATTGATTTAAGATTGTACCTGCAATTCCTGTTGCCCTAAAATGTGTAAAACCAAACTGTAACGCGACTGCCTCAGGACCACTTACTCAAGGCTTCTTGAGTATGGCTCCCCTGGCCATGGTCACTCATGTTTGGCTCAAAATAAACCTCTTTAAATTATGTTACAGAGTTTGTTTTTTTTTTCCATTAGCAAGTTAAAAAATATAGAGTCTTCAGTCCTGAGTCTGTGCACTGTCCCTCTCTCAGAACACCTGTGCTGTGGTAAGCAAAGTGCCATGTTTCAAGCAGCAATATGAAGAGGCTAACATGGTGCGGTGAAGAACTGAGGTCCTTGGTCCAGCAGCCTCTGAGAAACTGAGGCCCTCCATTTGAAAGACCCTGAGTAGCTGAAGCCTGTCAATAAGAATGTGAACTTGAAAGTGGGTCCCTTATCCATGTTGAGATGTTGAGTCTTGAATTGGTTGCAGCCCCAGCTGACAGTTTGACTATAACCTCATGAGACATTCTGAGTCCAAATTACTTAGTCAAACTGCTTCTGATTCCTGACCCACAGAAACAGTGAAATAATACATGTTTGTTGCTTTAAGCTGCTAATTTGTTGTTGTAATTTGCTAGGCAGCAATAATGAGTACAGATTTTAGAGCCTGGAAGTAGGGTGCTGCCATGATGAAAACCTAAAATGTGGGAGTGGCTTTCGAACTAGACACTGAGTTTTGAGTAAAGTGTTAGTGAAATTCTAAAGTATCTTTAAAAAGTTGTTTATAGAAGCCTCTTGGTCTTTATGAATGCTGGTAGTAAAGTGAAGAAAGGAGAAAACCTTGTGGCAGAAAAATTAGCAACATTGTTGCCTATAGTAATGTGGAAAGTAGAAAATGTGCTTCATAGACTGGATGATCTAGTTAAGGAGATTTCTAAGCAAAGTGTTGAAAATGCTATCTGGTTTTTTCTTGCCACTTACAGTAAAATGGAGAGAAAAGAACTAAACCGAGGTAAGGATAGTTTTGAAAATTCTCAGCCTTTCCAGATGGCAAATAGTGCCAAAATTTAAAAAATGGCCTTTGATTAAAGATCAAATCTACAGCAATCTCAGGAGAACCACAGTCTAAAGGTGAAGCAGAGGAAGTGACTGTCAAGCCTTCTGTTAAGATCT
>CAUYSK010044159.1:0-66364 GCA_963575035.1 Avahi laniger | reverse complement strand
CTGGGACTACAGGCATGAGCCACCATGCCCGGCTAATTTTTTTTTTCTAGATATATTTTTAGCTGTCCAATTAATTTCTTTCTATTTTTGGGTAGAGATGGGGTCTCGCTCTTGCTCAGGCTGGTCTCGAACTCCTGAGCTCAGAACGATCCGCCCACTTCAGCCTCCCAGAGTGCTAGGATTACAGGCGTGAGCCACCGCGCCCGGCCGCAAAGGATGGTTTTAATAGAAGACTGGGTACATTAGTTTTGAACTAAATGACATGTCAATATAAAAATAGCTAAACAGAAGCATATGCAAAAAAAAATTGAGAATAAATGAAACAGAACGTGAAAGATATGTGGGAAAATGCATGACATGTTCAGAATGCATGTAATTGGAGTTCCAGGATTAGCAGAGACAAGAAAATGTGGCAGAAGCAATATTCAAATAAATAATGGCTGATAGTTTCCTAAATTCCAGATGTTAGAAATGCAGAACACCTGAAGGAAGAAATGGAAAATTAAAAGGAGGGGGGAGTGGAGTGGAGCAAGAGGATAAATAGAAAACAGAAGACGTAGGAAAAAATATACATTATTTTCAAAGAGCAATAATGAAGAGATAGTTGATTGGTCAAGAGAAATGATAGATACTTTTGACAAGGGTGAATCTAATGGTAAATCTTAAATTTATGTGTAGACCTGAGTTTAAATTTCACTCTGAAGCTATCGCTGTAATTTAGAGCAAGGTTTTCTAAACTGACTGTGGCATTCTGTTAACTAGGTAAGTGCAGGAGCCTTGACTTTTGCTTTAGGGCCACCGAGTCAGAGGGTTTGAGTTACCTTATAGAATTACTCCAACGGGCAATAATGGATGTTGCCTCTTTTACCTTCCACCTCCTTCCTCAACTTTGAATGTCACTTAAAGTTCTATCTGATTGTTTTTAGAAACCTCACAACAAAGCCAGTGGAATAATCTTAAACTAAAAACACAACTTGCTAACTTGTAAAATGTCTAGTGGTTTCTTCCAGAAAGCCCCATTATTTTTACTTTTTGAAATATCATTACCACCACTTCTCATGGACACTAAAAATAGCCAAATTTATGTAAATAACAAAGCCGGGTTGGAGGGGTGGTCCTGATTTGACATGGATTAATTATTTAGCCTAGATTATAAATGAAAAAAACGATAAATGGGTTTAACAGATTCCCTAAGTACAGTTACATAAATCTGAAGGTACACTGAGTGCTTTTAACGGGAAAGAAGGATTTCAGCCAAGTTGTTCTTTAGGCATAATGGACAGTTTAACACTTCACTACTTCTTTTCCAGCTGTTAACTGGGTGCTATTTTAGAAAGACTGTTTCCTTTATCTAAAACACTTAGTCCAAACCATTCAAGTACACTCTGCTGCTTAAGAGAGAATAATGCTTTGAGTGACCCACTTTTTAAGTAACCTTAACTCAATATGACGTCCAAAAAAGGAAAAGTTTTGCAGGGTTATATATAAATAGTCTAGTCTAGAAAGCTATGTTTTCTCCTAAAATTTTAAACATAAAAAAAATTGACAAAAATTAAGAAGGGTGTTGTTTCACATATATATCACAGCAGCCGCAGGAAATTCAGTGATTTTATGACAGAAAAATCGATTAATTGCTTTAAGTCATGCTGTCAATATGATGAGCTCTGATGGAAATCACTTTTAAGCTAGTGTTACCAAAATTCAACAAAATGTTACGTTTTGAAGGCTAGTGCTAGAAAGTGCACCACTGTTGGGTCATCTAGATTCTTCATTTTTTAAATGTAAAGATGTTACATTTGTAACACTGTCTAATATAAATAGAGGAATTGAACTAATTAAATATAGATAAAGGCTTTACTGGAGCCAAATGATCATCATTAAGAGATGGACAGAGAGAGCTCCAAAATCAACAGTTTGCATTATCATAAAGGCATGGAGACTAACTTGGCCACCAAAGGAAGCAAGAGAAGTCACCACCACTGTCTTGTGGGAAAAGCTCATCATGAGTGAAGTCCTGCATAGGAGTTATGGGCAACACCAACGTGATTGGGGTCTGTTCCTGCCTCCTAGATCTAACGATGTAGGAAGTAGTAAAAGACACATTTAAAGGACAAAAAAAATTCTATTTATTACCTTTCTTGGGTAAGATAAATGCAGTCCACGTGTATAGAGTAGCGTAAGAAAATGCACAGAGGAAGCAAAATGCAATGTTTTATTTTTATTTTTTTAATTTCAAAATATTGAAAGGGTACAAATGTTTTTGGTTACGTGGATTGTTTTTTGTAATGCTTAAGCTATAAGTATGCCCGTCACTAAAACAGTGTTCATTGCACCCGTTAGGTAGGTTTCTGCCCATGTCCCAAAATGCAATGTTTATTTAAGAATAGCAAATAACTAGTGTGGCTGGGATGCTAAGGGAAAAGCATGTAGAGTTATTAAATTCTACTCCTAATTATCTGCCAAATTCACTTCCACTTACTCTGTGCTTTGTCTTCAGTGTATACCTTTATTATTTCCTACCTGAGTTATTGTAATACATAGTTTCTTAACTGGTATTTTTTTTCTCTCAGTTTCTTTCTCCTAGAATTCATTCTTTATAATGTTGCTAGAATTATTTTTCTAGAATGCAAACTCATGGCTCTCTAACTCATCAGGTAAAGTTCAAATACTGGGGCATAGCATATTTGTTCTTCACTACAGCTATCTGGGATTTCATTGCTGCAATCTGCACTACCCATCTGGACCATATCGTAGCAGCACCACATGTCTTAGAGCTCTCTTAATAGGTCATTTTATTTCACACAACTGTATATTTGCACATGTTCTTTTCCAGCCTGAAACACACTTCCTGATAGTGTGCAGTTGAAATAATCCTTTTCGCTCTTCAAGATTCAACTATGTTATTTAATATTCTGGCATCTCTCTCTCTCTCTTACACACTCTTCCTTTGCTTGTTGTAGCCAGAATGATTCACTTTCTCCTCTGTTGTTCCCTTGTTTGTACTTATGCATTCATTTATAGAAAAAAATATATTTTCTGAGCAGCTACTATGTGCCAGGCAGTGAAAAAGATAGCTGAGGATCCAGCCTTCATAGAGCAGAGAGTCCAGTGGAAAACGTAGATATTAAACAACTAATTGCATGTGTGTTATTCTTAGAAAAAGGAAAATAAGTATCTTTTCTTTTGGAAAAATTGCATGTCCAGGAAACACTGACCCTGTATTTCCATGAGGAACACTCAGCCAAAGCTGAGTAGTGGTTGCCCCTTTAAAGAGGATAGCATGTGCTCTCAAATTCAACAGTCTTCAACTCATTCATGTGTCAATCTTGGTTTTGGCACACTTGGGTATATGACTTCTTTTTAAAGTGAGAAAATAACACAAGCAAATTTCCTGTTTGCAACATCATTGGTCAAAAGTAGAGAGAATAAGTTAAAGGTAGTAAGAATTGATACAAGGTAGGCAGTTATGAAAATACTATTGTAATAGTCCTGGCAATAAATGGAGTTGGCCTAAACAAGGATGGTGTGAGTAGAGATAGAGTTAAATGGCTGATTTAAAAGAATATTTATGCTGTGGGTTAACAGTATGTATTACTGTTATATATGGGGCATTATAAAAATAGAGAAGTAAAAGATAATGCTCAGAATTTTGGCCCAAACAACTGGTACCTTCTGGTCATATAATGAAAAACAAAATATTATATACGAACACTTATGAAGCAAGAACGAGATCATGAGACTAATTTTGTACATATTAAGTTTATGGTGTATGTGAGAAATATGTGTAGGTGTGGCAAGTATTAAGTTGGTACAAAAGTTATTGCGGTTTAGCATCGTTGACATTTGCCATTTGATATTGGAACACATTCTTAAATAAATGTGGTTATGTTATACATCATTTTAATGCACTTTTCTCACTTTATTTTTTTACAAATAACTTATTGCTTGCTGTTTATATTTATTTTAGACTATGGAAATGATGTTTAGACCATTGGAAGTTGACAACGACCAATTGAGAGCAATCACTGAAGCTGATGCCCTTACAACTATACAGAATGTTGCCAAAGAACTCAAGGTTGACCATTCTACAGTTGTTCATTCGGCATTTGAAGCAAATTGGAAAGGCGAAAAAGCTTGATAACTGGTGCCTCATGAGCTGACCGAAAATCAAAAAAATCATTGTTTTGAAATGTCATCTTCTCTTATTGTACGCAATAACAATGAACCATATTTTTTAAAGTTGATTTGTATTCTGCAACATAAAGAATTTGCTTTTTATTAATATTTAGGCTTAGAGCTAAGAAAAGAAGTCAAGCTGATGGATATACAATTGGAATTTGTTGGTATATACATGATAGCTGTGATTATATACAAAGATGAGACCACGTTGAAATAGGGTTTAAAATAATCAGTGAACAAAGATTAGGAGGATATTCAACATCAAATAATTGTATGATAGGAAGACAACTTTACTTAAGAGATCCAGAAAAAAATGAAAATACTCTTTTCCTAAAAGAGACAGAAGCAAAACCTTTTTTTTTTATTTTTATTTTTTGGTTTGAATGCCACGAAATCCAAGGGAAGACAGTATTTCATGAAGAGGACAGATAAGCTACTGGTTTCAATAAACTAGATCTAAAATGTTTCCCATGCAGTGTTGGGTTGCCATGGAGCTAGCAGGTCTTGTTAGTGAGAAGAGTTTTAGAGGAGATATATTGGCGTAAGCCAGATTGAGAGGGATGGAGTCTATGAACAACAAAGAAGTAGAGACAATGAGCGCAGGTAAATGTTTTCAAAATATGAAAATGGAGAGAGTAGCAGAGAGAGAGAGAGAGACAGAGAGAGGTAGTTAAAAGATGGGCAAAAGATGACCAAGGGATGAAATGCTAAGGTGGAGGATGTGGATACTTAAAGGCTGATGGAAAACCAGTATATGGGAGAGAGAAAAAGGCAGGACATAGATTCATGTCAATGACCCTGTGAAAATAAGAGGAAATCGGAGAGCAGAGAAGAGATTGGCCTTGAACAGAACAAAGGGCTATGCCTCTGTTGAGACCAACAGTCAGGAGGAGTGGATGGCTGCAAATGAACACAGGAAGTTCAGGCAACTTCTCTCTTCCGTTTTCTCTGTGAAGTATGAGGGAGGTGAGCTCCCAAGGAGGGAGGGTAGAGAGAGGCTTAAAATGCAACTTATTAACACTTCCTCACTGACAGCATCAGTTGGAAAGCCAGTATGAGAGCTCTGCCTCACTTAATGAAATAGCAGCATTTGCATTTTAATAAGCTACTTCAAGTGATGTTCAAACACATAGAAGTTTGACAATCACAAAGAACAGAAGAAGGAAATAAATGAGTTGTTTTATTCAGAGCTTGCTTAATTTTTCTTAGAAAACACTCCAAAGATATTGCTTTGATCGTTAGGCCTTAGGTCACTCATCTCTCTTTGTGTCCTTGTAAGTAGGGCTTTGTTTCCTTTCCAGCCCGTGACATTTTCTTTGTCAAAAGTGGTAAGTCCTCGCTTGTTCCTCCGCTGGTCCCAGAGGGAAGCATGTCCCAAAGTGAGCTAGTAATTGGCTGGGATCATTTCCTCCCAGGGAGGCACCCTTCCTTATTTTCACCATGATTGACTACTGAAAAAAATCCTTAATAGTCTTCCCATTCTTTCCTTTTTAAGATTCCTTTATGGTTTATCATTATCATTTCTAAAGAGATGGCTAAAAGGAATATCAGTCAAAACTGCATTTTGATTGCTAACTATAATACCAAGCAGAGATGGTTTGCCTTTGCAGCAGTACCAGCAAATAAAACATCCTATTAATTTTCTTTAATAAGGGCATTTTTTTATAATTCACTCTTTTATAGTTAGTGCTCTGAAACTTTCAACAAAAAATTCAATCTATTGTGCCTAACATGCATCAACATATGAACCACACCCACTGAATCAGGATTTACTTGTCTATCATCTGCATAAGGCTGTTTTCAGGGTATGAATAGCAGTGCATTTATAAAGCCCTTCTAATAAACAGCAAATCCTGTCCTAAATTCTTATTGTTAAATTTTTAACAGTTCAATAGACTCTTCTGTTGTGTATATGACTAAAAGCTCTCTATGACCATCTTTTCTTTTTTTTTATTTCAGCATATTACAGGGGTACAAATGTTTAGGTTACGTATATTGCCTTTGCCCCAACAGAGTCAGAGCTTCAAGCATGTTCATATCCCAGATGGTGTGCTCTGCACCCATTAGGTGTGAATATACCCATCCCCTCCTCCCTCTTGCTATTTGCCTGACACCCGATGAATGTTACTACTATACGTGCACTTAAGCGTTGGTCAGTTAAGTCAGTTAATACCAAGTTGATGGTGAGTACATATGGTTCTTGTTTTTCCATCCTAAAGATTCCTAAATTCTGGTAGTCATAACTAAATTTAATACTTTACCAGGGGTTACTAAATACTTATCCAGAGTCTACTAAAACTTCTAGTTGCCACATAGTTTGTGTGTAGGAAAAATTATTGGAAATATTCTATTTTAGAAAGTTCATTTGCTATCAATGCATCTTGCATTGCCTTGAGTTGATTATGGTTATCAATTGGAACACTTTTTGATTTTACATTATAAATCATAGTTTATTTTCAATAGCACAAATTTTGCTTATTGTGAGTTGTTTGGTCAACTCGACAATCTACAGTGTACAATAATCTACTTGCATCCACATAGTTTTGATCTATAAATTTCAAACATGTACACTTAAAAATATGGATGTGTTATGGATCAAAATTGTATCAATTTTGTGCTTATTATTAAAGGTAATATATAAAAAATGCTCCTGAATTCTTACATGATCCTGCTTCTTTAGTGATGAGATACTTAAGACTATGGATTATTTAAACAATTGATAGTGTTATCATTATAATAATTTTATTATTATAAAATTTATTATTTAGAATATTGTGAAAGAATGCATAAAAATTGCTAGCTTTTTTAAAATTATAAGGCCCTATTTTAAAATTAAAATTCAAGTATTCAAACTTATCTTTTCTTATGAAGAAAATAATAAATTATTCACATATCCTAGTAGGAAATTGTTTATCGTTATCCATTTTGAATTGCTTCCCCTCTATTCATTAGTTATCACTTGTTCTTTTTGCAAAAGATAAAAAAAGGAATATTGCCACGAGATTTTTTTTAACATCACTGAGGACTGAATGGAATGCAGTGGGCCACAATATTTTTGAGTCAAACTCCCTAGGGATAATCAAGACTTGTTGCATTTCCTTTGTATTTTCCACAGTGTTTATAATAATTCTAAAGGAACTCTAGATATTGGAGAAATGTTATCAGATATTAGTATGTGAGTGAATTATTCATACAACACATATATGGTAAATGTTTGCCCTGGTCACAAAAGTTAAAAATTTACACTCATTTTTTTCTCTTGTAAAAATATATGGACAACTGAACTAAGACTGCAATGCAGGAGGTACTCAGCTTTTGGTTGCCCCACTCTTGAATGGCACCCACTTTGGGAAATTTGACCACACACGATTACATGACAAATGATGAGGAAAAGATGTCTCAAGGCAGCAACGGTGGTGGGGTTGTGGCCAGATTTTACTGAGCTCCTATTCGTCAAGCAGAAAGAACCTGAAGCTTCTTCACTTATAAAGGAACACTTCCATGTATATCATTTCACCTACCCCAGCCATGCTGCCAGAATCCCATACTGTTTTCCCACTTTTTCATTCCTTCTCCACCCCCACCTAAGATCTCCTGAGCAGGAAGAGATGGAGAGTTGCAAAAGGGCTGGATCACCCAAGGATAATAACTGCCTGAGAGGTATATGAGTGAGACATATAGTGGATTTCATATATGCATATTTGTATTTCCACTGCTCTGGGGACACAGGGAATTCAAATTCTTATATGTAAAAGTAGAAAATTTTACAACCATACGCCCTGGAACCAGTGACATAAACATGTAAGAGGCACTGGCTCATGTAAAGTGAGTCCTTTTGCATGAACTTCCCAAATCCCTAAAGTATATGATGGAAGCCACTTTTCTGGCTACAGAGTTGTGCGATTTCATCTAATCCTCATTTTGGATGATGCGGTGGAGGCAGAGTTGATCAAATCATAAGTCAAAAATGTATAAGCATGCATGTGTGTGCATTTGATATCTTGGATCAGAAAATGCCTCATAAGAGACAAGTCTATTATTTTAGTTTCAGAGTATTAACTCATTAAACACCAAACTAAGTTCCTACCTCTAGTTAAATTGTCAGAGTTAAAGTGGACCATCAATTGGCAAGTAAACAAAGTAGAATAAAGATAAGAAGATCTTGGGAAGCATAAGAAAGCCACCTCCAAGAAACTTGCACATAGGTTAAAAGATTTATACAATCTTATGGATTAGATGTGAGGAGATAACATGAATAGATACTAAAGAATGGTACAACATCTAGTTGTAATGGTACAACAACTACTACATCTAGTAGTAAATATACTGTGAAAGCAATTCTTCAGTTGCAATTTATATTCCTTATAATATTTAATTTTACCAAATGAAAATAGTAATTTATTATGAGTATTTGACTAAACATGTATCTTTTGCTTTTGAATGTGTTATGGTAATGATCACAGGTGGGTTTTAGTAATTTTTAAACAATTAATTTGCATGCTAATTTATGAAGATGAACATACATGCCTGTACATATATACATCCATACATTGGTATCTATATAAATTAGGTAGTAACTATTTTCCTTGAAATTATTTTTTTTAAATTCTTCCCTCATATTTAGTGAGTATAAAATTATTATAATGATAACACTTTAAACTAGAATTTTAATAGTCTAGGTTTCATAAAAGCAGAAATATGGCTTGCTTTAAACATCAAAAAAAATTAACCAATAGAATGTTCCAATTACAGAGGAATAAATGGATCCAAATACATTTGACAGGTGGGAGTTACTCTTAGATGTGACTGAATTAGCCACAGCTGCTTTTCATAGAATACAGCCCACATGCTCAGTAAAAAGGGAGATTAGTTTTTATCACATAGTCATGTTGAGTAATAATATTTAAGGAGCCATGTTAATGCAAGCTAACTCCATTTGTATCTGGTGCACTAAAAAATGAACACAGAAAAAGCTCGCCACATGTGAAAGGAATTATGTGTCTGACCTCCCAGAGCTATTCAATAGAGAGCCATTTCATGGAACATTGACACTTTCTATAAATCCTGATATTTCTCCTAATTGCTTCATATCTTATCGATAGTTGTATCCGGAGACCTGGTCATTAAGTAACAATTGACTTACATATAGCTCAGTTTCAATAAAAGAACTGGAGATTTGTATTTGCTTTTTTGGAACTAACAAATCCATTTCAAACCCACGCCATTCACAGTGACAAATGAATATATTTGTTTCTGGCCTATAGCTTCAATTTTTTTTTTCATTATCTTCCAAATATTCATAATTACTGTAACTATTAGTTCTATTTAACCACTAGGTTTCAGTGGCATTATTATTTGCAGACATGCTATTTCATAATGAAAACATTAGCTATAACAATAAAAAATAGACCAAATATATTCAATTAAAACAATGTTTATATAACATTACATAATATAATTGGGAAATTAAAATATAACTTATACCAGGTTGAATATCGTTTGATTTAAATCATCATGAAAGAAAAATAGAATGTTCTTTGAAAAATTAAATAGTATTAGAAGAGACCTTTTCTTTGATATCATGAACATCCAATTATGCTGAATATCTGGGAAGAGCAGAGGATGAAAAAAATCCCTCCAACCAATGAAGCCAAGTGCACTTTCTATGTTAAAAAATGTTCTGTTGATAATTGAATGAATAACTGTGAAGGCTAAGTGTGAATGTATATATTCTATTTTATGGGGAAAAAATCTGTCTTTGCATGTAAGAAGCTTTTAGGCAGATAATGACGGTTATATACCTTCTATGACAGACATAGTTCTGTTTAGCACCTCTAGCAGACTGTAAGAGGAAAATCCAGTGGCCAGTAAACTAAAAAAAATAAAGCCCTTTTCAAAGCTTTCTTGGAGATCTGGAATTCCGGTGCCAATGCTTCTCATTGCTAAGGCATGAATCTAGCAATAACAAACAACAGATAGTTTGGATTATTAGGAAGCATTATCTGCTTTTGGTAGACACATGAGGAGAAACTAAATATGACTTTATCTTTATTGGGCCTCATCAGTTCTGAACTTTCTCAAACAAATATACTTATTATATCAGCAATGTAGGAAATGTTATCTAAATTCTAATAGTAATCTCCAGGTTTATATTTTAACATTGATACTATTTACTCATTCAGGAAATATGATGAAAATTTTACTATTCTAATTACTAAAACATGAATCAATCCAAAGTATTTTGAATTCTACCTTTTTTTAACTATGTAGATTCATTAAAATATACAGAAACAAAGTAGAGAAAAAATATAGAGAAACTCATATTTCCACTTATTCCATGTGTTTTTTTTTTCTTTCTATTTTGAGAATTATTTTCCAGGAATTTTTCTGAAGCTTTTAAGTAAAATTCATTTAGAAATGTTTAAAGAATAAAATACTTAAGATTTCTATGCCTAAATAGAATTTTGTGCTAATACCCAACCTTGTTAGGTCATTAAAACTTCTTTAGACAAAAGATAATTTTACAATAAAACAAATATATTCTCTCTCTCTCTCTCTCTCTCTCTCTCTCAGACACACACACACACACACACACACATTCATATTCCACATAAATTGCTAATAAGCACTTCAATATTGTTATAAAGAGAATTTAACTTTTAGCTTCTAAATTTTCTTCCAAACGGAAAAATCAAAGCCAATGGCATAGGTAGGAAATCCACTAGCATTTTATGCTCCAAGACTGTATCAGTGTTCCCTACCACACCCATGGAAATGCTATTTTGTTCATGTTTGACATTAAGAGGCCCATTCATACTTGGGGATTTAATGGAACTGGTGGGAATCTTATTTATAGACGTGATAAAAGATCCCTAATGCATGAAACAGATGTACCACTCTGCAGTATCTACATTCAGATCTGAAGTGGTTGAGTAAGGAAGTCATCTCTCTCTTCTTCAGGGAAAAAGTGAAGAATCAGAGAGAAAGTTAGAGACACACTGATATACTTTGTGTTATGAATAATAAAACACAGCATGGACATATTAAGGAATTTTGTTACAAAATCCCTTAGCTTGTCCTTCAAACTACACATTTTAAAAAGTGAAGTCAAAGCTACTATATGTTCTAACAATCATATGCTCGATCCCCTCCTCCCTGCAAAAGGTGTCAAAATATTCTCAGGAAACTTTCACTGACTTTTGTTTAAAAATCCAGTAGCATAAAGAGACATGAAAGAGCAAATCTGCTCTATCTAATACCGAAGAGCTGAAAATCTGGGAGAGAGCATTAGCATTTTAAATGTTTGTTTGAGCTGTTTAGAAAGCACATTTGAGTAATATAATATTCATCCAGTTGATAGATCAACATGATATATCTGAGTGAAATTTGTATGAGGGTAAAAGGTAGGTGTAAAGGAGGTCCTATTTTCACTGGCAGAGTAGCAAAATCTATGGTATTATTGAAGGCTTGGTATTTACACTGGAGGCAGAATTTCCATATGGTAGACTCTAGGATGGATACATTTAGTGAGAGCAGGTGCCAGGGGAATCCTTGGCTCTATGTTGGGTAAAATAGGTTTGAATTCTGGTCCTACCAACAATTAGCTGTGGTCCTTGGGCAAGTTATTGAGACCGTATTTGTCATATTCTCAACTTTAAAAGGAGTATTAATCTTAATTATCTCACAAAGATGTTGGGAAGATTATACCAGATGATGTTGGTAAAACATTGAGTCCCCTCTCATGTGCTCAGTAGTAAACACCCTATAAATTTCTTCCATCTTTGATACTTACCCCTCTTCCTTTTTTTTTTTTTTTCTTTTGAGATAAAGTCTCCCTCTGTCACCCAGGCTAAAGTGCCGTGGTGTCAGCCTAGCTCGCATCAGCCCCAAACTCCTGGGCTCAAGCTGTCCTCCTGCCTCAGTGTCCAGAGTAGCTGGGACTATAGGCGAGTGCCACCATGCCCGAATAATTTTTTCTATTTTTTTTTTTATTAGTAGTAGAGACAGGGTCTCACTCTTGCTCTGGCTGTTGTCAAACTTCTGAGCTCAAGCAATCCACCCACCTCGGCCTCCCAGAGTGCTAGGATTATAGGCGTGAGCCACCATGCCCAGCCTCTCCTCTTCCTTTTTGTTTTTAATTCCTTCTTAACATTTTTTCTTTTCTCTCTTTACTTTTATTATTTGTGTATCCTAAATACCATAATTGAACTGATTTTATGACAGCTAGTAAAGTTTAATTTTCCAAATAAGAGAGTATGTATTTGGTTTTGGTAAATTCTGCAGCAAAAACATGTTAAAGTAAAAAATTGACAGAGATCATTGCAAGACTTTTTCTAAATTCTGCCACATAGGAGAAATAGTAGTACTCTTCACTGAGTGATTGTTCTGATCCAGGCAGTTTGCTACATGTCACTTAAGCTTCACAAAATATTTATGAGGTAGAAGTTACTACTGCATTCATTGCACAGCTAACCCTAAAACCTTATGGAGATGGCATAATAATATATCTAAGGGTTTGCCACTAGTTCTGAGCAAGACAGGATTCGAACCTTAACTGTCTAATTGGGCTGTTTTCATAGCCATCATCTCCAATGGAACTTCTGAAAGGAAAGGTTCAGGTCATGGGTAGCTACCCCAGGAAGCCCTGTTCCTGTTAACAGTGGAGAATGGTGTCCAAAAAAAGGAGGCTCAAGGGAGATGATCGTAATGGCAACAGGGTTCATGAGATCCTTTCTTGTATCTAAAAAACATAGGCATAAACCTTAATCTTAAGAGAGGCAACCACAATACAGGAAAGCATTTTGTAATAAACTAAATATCATGACATAATTTCTTTGAAATAAAAAATGGCATTTACTACTTAGATATCTCAAAGTGGCTTTGGTTGTAAGGTACTTTTTTAAAAATACATTTTTTATTTTTAAACAGTTTAAGATTTACAGAAAATTGCAAAGATATTATAGTACAGAGAGTTTCTACATAACCACACACAGTTTTTATTATTAACATCTTACATTAATATGGCACATTTGTTACAATCAATGAATGAATATCAAAACATTTTTCTTAAATAAAGTCGACATTTTATTCTGATTTCTTTAGTTTCTATCTAATGTCTTTTTTCTGTTGTAGGATCCCATCTAGGAAAACAAAATGTCAGATCTTGCTAAGCCTTTGGCCTCTCTTGGCTGTGACAGTTTGTCATTAGTCATTTTAAAGAACATGATCATAAATTCATATATGGATGCAATTTTACACATTTTAAGTTTCTTCAGAAGTAAACATGCTCAAGCCAAGTCTGTACTAAACTGTAGCTGTGAATAACTCGTATGAACAAAGAGCTACATACAGTTCAAAAATAAAAGCAGATTTTATTAACGCATCTTACTTTTTATATGCTATTCCGAAAACACAAACATGTGTGGGAGAAATTTGTATTGTACATGCCTTTTAGATAGAAAAACTGACAGCTAAACCAAGGGCCATGACATGATAATTTAAAGCAAAGATGATAATCCAAGGAGCTTTGAAACCATCCAGAAAGCTTTACAAAGCCTCACCTAATCTGCTGTGTTAATGGAACTCTTGAGTGTGTGTTTGGTACTACCCTTGGGCTATTTTAGAGCTCATTTTACATCATCCACAAAAACCTACACTTGAATTCAGCTAAAGAATGCAACTAAGAAGAAACAACTTAAATATATATATTTAAGATTAATAGTGCTTTGGATCATCAGCAACTGACCGAGAATATTCTGTTCTCTTTAGATGACAAAGGAAAAATCAATTCTTTCTAGAAGAATTTTGTTTTGTCCCCCACACTCCTCCCATATCCATATAGCTGCTTTGAAACAGAAAAAAACAAGAACAAGCAAAAAGAGGAATCTGAGGTCTTCGCTCTCAGCCATTCCCACTGACCCTTCGGAGTGAACTATTCTACTTCTTCCGCTGGTGTCTGAGAGGGAAGTCTCTATATGAGCCTCACTTAGTGCCCCATAAATCAAGAATTTTGGAAAATATTAGAGAATCTATTCTAGACAAGAGATAAGAAGTGTCTGTCAGGAGAATGTCAGCACACCTATGAGCTATTGCATCCTTTTTTTGTTATTATTATTTCAAAACAGTTGCTTTGGTTACAAGGTATCATGTTTGACTTCCTGATTCTTGGACAGAAGCAAACTAATGGCCCACTGAGAATACATTAGTCAGTTTTCATGACCAAATATATCAATAGAGAGTTAACCCAACATGAATATTGGAAAAGTAACAGTCTAAGAATCCTAAAAGGATGTAAACAAATAAAGTGACATGAGAAAAATGAGAGAGGAACATAGAAGCAGCATCAGAAACCTATGAGTTTTCCTGTCACATCATTACCCAGGTGCATGGAACAGATGCCAGGTAGAGCAGTGGTCCCCAACATTTTTGGCACCAGGGACCAATTTCGTGGAAGACAATTTTTCTCCTGACCAGGGGTGGCGGGATGGTTTCAGGATAATTTAAGTGCGTTATATTTATTGTGCAGTCAAACGTCTCTGCCAGTGATAATTTGTATTTGCACCCACACCCCAGCACTGACATCACCGCCTCAGCTCCACTTCTGCGGCCCCTCGGGTGGGGGTGGGGGGTTGGGTACAGCAGAGGTAGAGGAAACGGCTCAAAAGAAAAGATGATGTATAGGTGGGCTGGGGGAGGCAGCCCCCCAAAAGCTGCTGGTATCAGGCAGAACAGTGGCCAGGACATCAGCTGTCCCCAGGACAACTCAGGGACATCAGTTCAAAATTTTAGGAAAAGAGCAACTCTAAGTAATAAAGACATGCTCTTTGAGTTATGCAGTTATTTTAAGAATTATGGTCCTCTGGCTAAAAATGTTCAAATAACTGCCTAATAAATGTCACTATTTTATGCATCAGAAGATTTTAGAAAATATATATTATTGTACAAATAATACCAAAAGGTACTTGAGGTGAAATTAAGAGTGATTAGCTTTTCTTAATTAAAGAATGCTAATAGATACTCTTAACAAAGTAGCTATTAATTACTAGTGTTAATATAAGTAGGTAGGAAGACAAGGGAAAGGCAATCATATGAAATGATATTACACTCCTGCCAATATTCCACTAAGTGGTTGATTTACATACATTTTAATGTGTGCAACATGCATTTAACAAGATAATTCAAAAGTAAATACATATTAAATATTTATAATTTTAAATTTTTTTTTTATTTCTTGATGCTTGGCATCATCTTTTAAAGATTGTTGGTTAACTTCAAACTTCTGAACATGATCCTAGACTATAAAACAGAAATCATATTTATTTTTTACATGTTATTTGATCAGACTTGCATAGTTTTTAAAGAAATTTCTTCCTCCCACTAATTATAGAGACCTTAAAATGCCTGTGTCTAATAAATTTGTTCCTTCTAAGACATCACAGAAATTCCATGCTGCATCAATGCTAAGATATTTGAGCTAATAATGAAAACATTTTTAAAAAACTAAGGTAATCACTATTACTTTTAAATTATTTTTCAAAATCTCATTTTTACATGAGAAACCCATAGCTTTATACCGTTTTATTTTGGCATTTCTTTCATGTTTGGCATTTCCTGAAACAATTCTATCAACATAAAATACAATCGGGGGTGGGGGAAATTCATTTTTGCTAAATGCAGAGAGAATACACATAATCTTAGAGATTAACTTCTGAAACTGGATCCAAGATACTTAGTGATCAAATTTACTTGCCCTAGGCCAAATTTAATTCTTATGGTTTAAGAAGCATACTTTAAATTGGCCAATCTGAAAATACACGTAGGCTTCTCTTTGGGAATTTATTCCTGCATCGAATACTGTTGGTATTTCACCCAGATACACTGAGATACATTTATCAGCCTGTGTGCTTTGCCTCTAACAGCTGGCTTTTGTGACTTTCTTCTGAGGCCTCCCCCTGGGCTACCAGATCTTTTAGAGTCAGAAGTGCCAGGAGGTTTACTTTCACTCAGTTCCTTTTAGGTAGCCCCATAGCCAATAGCTGACTGGCCCTGGAAGGGAAGCTGGCTCCCTTCCCTTGAAAAGGGACATATCTTCCTGTGTGACTTATATTCAGAGCTCCTGGTGAGATTGGTCTGAGGATGCAGTTGACAACAAAATAAAAACCCTCACCTTTGCTTAGCTTCTTCTTCTTTGTTGATTTTCTCACTTGATTCTCCTGGGAGCACTTGCATGAGAATCCACATCTACTTGGTTTCTGAAAATCTAACTCTCCCATTGATTTAACAGCTCTTCAAAAGAAAAAAGATTAATTTCACAGAGATATCTGTGTAAAAATTCCAAGTAGATTTTCAACCACTAGATCTAACAATACAATTTTAAAAACATCAAGTGGCAATAATTCAAATAAAGAAAAAATATAGTTAGATAATTAGATAGAATGAACATTATTTGATAGCACAACAAACGTACTATAATCAACAATAAATTAGGGTATACTTTAAAATAACTAAAAGAGTGGAATTGAGTGTTTCTAACAAAAAGAAATGATGAAAGCTTGAGGCAATGGAAATCCCAGTTACCCTGATTTGATTAATTCAGATTGTATGCCTGTATCAAAATATCACATGTACTCTAAAAATATATACAACTATTATGTACCCATAATAATTAAAACTAATTTTTTAAAAAAATTGTCCTATAGTAGAACTTCTAAAAACAGGATTAACAGTATTAATTTTTCAGACTTGAAAATTACCCTCTCGATTGATGATACATAGAAAATAAGAGTGGTAGGGTACTGCTCCCCTTAGATCATAAAAATGAGTGTCAATCTCATGCTCAATTGAAAGTGCCCAATAACATTAGATTTACAGGAGACTTTCTGGATTAGAATTAGCATCTCTTCCCAGTTTCATAATTCTGTGATGTCTTCTTCTCATGTACAATTCATAAAAATCAAAGATAATATGTAAGTTAAGATCAGTATCACAGGACCTAAAAATGAAGTCATTATAACTATATAACATGGAAAAGAAATTGAAATAATTAGAAAAGCAGTAAATGACAAGCTCCACCATAACTGTATTTTAAATGAAATTCATGACACTTGAAGATTTTATTTCCTGAATTTATCAGAGCAAGCATTTAAAAAGTATCTTTTTTCTCATCATTAAAATTCCTATGTTTGCAGCAAGTTTGTTTTTTTGTTTTCTGACTATAAGAAATTGGCTTCTCTAAAGCTGATGTCCTATTTATTCATGCAAATGGCTTAAAACCATATTGCAGATAGCAGTAAAAGCTCTTTCAAGACTTAAATAACATCTCTAGAAATGACCTAAATGCCTTCCCTTTTAAAATAGTCTAAAATAATGTGGCTGAAAAATCTTAGTGATCTAGCTATTTGTTATTTCCTCAGGCACTTATGAGCAACAACAAAAACAAAGAAATGATATTTCTAGCCATGGTAGATTAAACCTGTCTTAAAGTGACTGGGAATAAGGCAATCTAGTGAAAAATGACTACTCTTACTTTAAAATAATAGATTTTCTGCAAGTTCACTTACTGAATAGGGACGCAGAGAAAATAGAAGTGGGAAAAAGTTTTCTTCTCAAGCTGGTGAATTGTTAGAATCAGACTTCATTACTATAAATCACTAGGTGATGTGGAGGTATACCAAGCTTCCCATAGGGAATAACTAAAGAAAAAACAGGTAAGTTTCTCCGATATTTACAAAAACAAAAAGCAAATACATAAACCTGAGAAGTAGATGTTGTAATTTCCAATTTTTCAAATCAGAAAACTAAGCTTCAAATATGACTAAACAAATTACAGGCATTGACTCATTAACTTCTCCTGTAGATCATATCTATAATGTTGATATCTCCTCAGAGTTGAAGTGCTGGTCCCTAAAAACACATCTTATTTCTCTTTATTTTGCTCATAGGCAGATGGAAAGGCAGAGAAGCCATCAGAACAACAAGCTTTGCTCTAGAGGAACAAATAAGATCAGCTCTCGTAAGCCATGTTAGTTAGGCTTTTTCGATTTCATGTTCTGGCGACCTCAGTTTATGTGGACTTCTTATAAGGCCACATGGAGAAAAAAAAAAAAATAGGCAGAACATTCCAAGGAGCTTGGGCCAACACCTTCACAAAGACTGATATGGAAACAAAATTCATGCAAAATTCTTACCCAAAAATCCCTTTTTAGAACTCCATTTTAAAAGATGATTTATCGTTGTATATTGGTTACATTGGAGTCAATAACTTGTCTTTTAGTCCAAAGTTATATAGAATGGTGGTTGGCAAACATTCTCTACAAAGACCACATAGTAAATATTTTAGACTTTCCAGGCCAAGAGGAAAAACAAAAAATATTTGTAAAAGACATAATTAACTTGGGCCATACTAAAATATGTAGCAGGCCAGATTTGGTGAGAGGATTCTATTTTGTTGATTTCTGATATAGAACATGAAAAACTAAGCAGGGATCTGTGGGGATTATACATCACCCGAAATATTGACTTTGAATACAAATGAGACTTCGAGTTGTTTGTATTTGAGAAGGGCTATGTTTCACTTTGACATTGGCATTTTTTAACATAATATATGAGAAAGGATGAATTGTGGTGGACACTTTTGATGAACTTTGCCCAAACATCCATAGTACACCAGATGTTTGTTCATTTCAGCTATGGTAATTCCCTCTTCCTTGACAGTGATCAAGTAAGGAACGGAAATGTGACACAATTCTGGCCAATAGGATATATGGGGAAGTCTACCTGGAGATTTTCTTTTTCCTAAGATGGAGATCTAGGAAAGAGATAGTCCTCCTATTCCTCTACATATGATCCTATGTGAATATGAGATGTGATGCCAGGAACCACCACAGCCTGAATGTGAAACTTATATGAAAGATAGCACAATCAAAGAATAACATTATTATTTGCCTAGTTTTGCTTACTTTTTCACCCAGATCCTAGAACTCACATAGATTCAGAACTTTTCCGAACCTCTTTCTCTACTATTTCTGATTTTCAAAGATATTTAAGTCTTTTTGTCAATATGGCTATACCTTTTACGTTTCAGCTTCAATCTTTCATTACTATGAACTTGAAAGAATGCTGGTATTCAGAGCTATTTAATTTTTTAAAATAAATGCCTAGGTCTTTGAATTTCAGCTTCTATCTCTTCTATGAGATACTTGAGGAGGAATCAGGAGAGACTCAAAGGATGACCTATGTGGACATCTTGACTTTAGGTGTACGGATTTTCTGTTGATCTAGCACTCAAATGCAAACTGATTGAGTTGACCTCTTGCACCAGCTGTGGCATTTACAGGTCCTTCTGTGGATGGCGACCAGTTGTCTAAGTGCTCATCTGACCACAGAAGTAGAATGGCATAGTATACTTAAGTGTGGTTGGAGTTGAGCTAGACAATACAAAGCAAGGCAAGAAGCAACTATTGGTAGTTGCTTTTTTCAGAAATGTACAGTGGGTATGGAAACATCCCTAAATAGGAGGTAGATTGAGAGCTGTCCTAAGAGAGAAATACACTTCAGTGCAGGAGGGGTGCAAGAAAGTCGTTTCCTTCCAAGCCCAGGGAGCACCTCTGATGTGCTACAGAGAAGTTGTATGATTGGAGCTCTGTTGACTTAAAACATGAATGTAGGGTTCACAGCATCAGAGAAGTAGCCGTAACACGAAGTATAAACCTGCATCTGGGACTACCAACAAGAAAGTTCAAATTTAAGTGGAGAGTCTCTAGAAAGTAGCTGAGAAGTTGGGGTAATACGTCCTTGAGGAACACAGGGTAATGAGACTTCACCTTACATGTTGGGGTGAAGTTCATTTTAATCCCAGTTTTATTTTCCTTCCTTATAAATTCTGTACATATTCCTCCTTTCTTGTGCTCCGTAGCCATTTTCCATCAGACTGAATTAAGAACAACTGAAAAGGAAGGGAAAATCCCCCACCCTCATTCCTCCTGCCAGGTAAGAGTGTAGCACTTCCTGCCAACAATCTTTTAAGTAAATAAATTGCACTCAGCCTGAGCTCTTGGATTTGGACAAACATTTCCAAAATACGGCTATCAACCTGTCACTGAAGTGGGGGCAAGTAAACCCTCTTATCTGGCAAGTATTAAAGAATGTTGGATGCATTAATTTTACTACTGCTATATCTCATGGGAGTAAGTTAGACTAATAAAAAAAAGTGTGAGCTGATTAATTCGTTGTGTTTATTGGCAGAACATTCCTAAGATATTCCGCCACATACTCCCTAGATTTATATTATGTTGGAGTTGTCTATTATGGTTTTAAAATCCATTATTCAGGAATAGAGGGAGAAAATTTTACATCTTTTATGTGCCAGGCCATGAAAGAAAGTGATCATTGAAAAAAATACAAGAAGTCTTTGTTCTAGGTAAGTTTCACATAAAATTCTGGGTGTTGGAATTTGAAATTACTTTGGGAACCAGCCAGGCAAAAACCCATGGGGTGACAAGACAAAATAAAGGAGGACATGTACATATTATATAAGTTTAATATGTGAGTTTTCTAAACTGAGTCCTATCTAAAGTCTTTCTGTATTTATGAATGCATATCCACTGAGTCATCTCCAAACAATTTTTGAAAGCATTATTTATATATCATAGATAAAGAATAATAGGTTACATATATGATTTATATTACCTTTCAGAGTGTAGGATATTGGTGCTGGAAACTCAAATATGGTTGTCAACCAAACCAAACTGAAATATTTCTTCTATTGTTATATTACCATATGGAAATGTAGGTATTAAATAATTCTGGACAAATTGAGCAACTGATTGGCATTTTTGGAGCAAATTTTTCATTCATTCATTTAACAAGAGTGGGTGTTTTCTATGTATGAAGCCCAGTACTTAATGCTGGCAATGTAGAAGGAAACCATCCTATAACTCATTAATTTATATTCCGGTATATTTTGTAACCCCACAGTTAAGATTTTGAATATGCATAGTAATAGTATATATAAAGTAGGTCACGAAAACAACTAATATTTCAGATTTTAGGTAAAGAATGACTCTAGCCTAGAATAAGGTAATTAACATAATAGGATACTGTGTATTCAGAGATCAAGTTTCTTACAATTTTATTGTGAATTTTTTGAAAGGTTTATATATTTCTTCTGCTTTAGATTTTCAGTCAATATAATGGATATTTATAATACAAAAAGTGGGCTAAAAAAGAGCAAGGATCCTTCAATAAAATGACACAAACTAAATGAATGTTCATACTTTATACATTTCAGTGATATTTATTTTTCATAAATTAGAAATCCCTGAGTCATCCTCAACTCCTTTTATTCCTCACTAGTTCCTGAACCCCTTACTACCCAAAAAATCCAAACTGTTGATTCTATATTCTTAACGTATCTCAAATCCAGCCCCTACTTTCCACTCTCACAGCCACTCTCTCACACCAGGCCACCATAATTTTTTGCTGGATTGATTAAATAGCCATGGTCTATGTTTTTCTTCATTTTTTATGGATGTGCTCTAAATTAATCTTCACATGCCACAGAGTATATCCTGTAACCCACTTTTGTTCCGTTAATTATTCTTCTCAAGCGGTTGTCCAATGCTGCAAGGTAAGTTACAGCGTGGCATCCAGAACCATTTTTGATCTATTCTATGTCCACTTTGGAGCTTCATTAAGTACCACTCTCCCATCTAATGCCCTGCACTCTACTCACATTGAGTCCCTAACTGTCTTTGAAACATCTCCTCCTCTATTATCTTGTAACTCATTATCCTGTAATAGAGGAGGAGATGTTTTGTAATGCTTTTCTCCCTTCCACTTGCTCTCCCTCAACCCTCAACCACCTGATAAAATATCTCCCAATTTTCAGGATTCAGTTTAACCACTTTCCTCTCCTCAGATCTTCCCAAACAAGACCAGATCTCCTAATTCCTCACTCAAGGTAGAGAAAGCCACATCCTCTTTCATGCTCCCAAAACAGCTACTCCAAATCTTTATTACTGGTAGCTATGTAAGTATCTGCCCCATCTATTAACTATCAAACTCCTTAAAAACATGAACTGTGTTGAATTCACAATTATTTCCTTGATGTCTTACATAGGAAAGTCCTGATACATATGAAATTCAGCTCCTATTTATCTAAAAAAAATAGATAAATCAATAAATGCCTAAGTATGAAACCCAGTCCTTGAATACAGTCCACCCAAAGGAAAGCAGTGATTGCTGTAAATGCTAGTAACTGGAGGATCTCAAATGTCTCCAACACATACATTAAAAGGATGTTTTAAATGTTGAATAAAGAAATGAAATTCTGTTTGAGAAGAGGTCCAATCCCCTATGAAGTTTTGGCATTTATAAAATGTGCCATTTTGCTGTAAATAGTGGACATCTTCACTCAAGAAAGACAAAAAGAAATTCCTGGAAATTTAAACTACAGACTGAAGAAAATACAGAAAAGAAAGAAGAAAGGGAGAGAAGGAAAGGAGGAAGGAAAATAAACAGAAAATCCCAGTTATTCAGGCTACGCTTTCTCGCTGCCATCTGTCTAGATACCTGCATGACTGATGAACTGAATTTTGGCCCCATGTTTGCTGCAGAAATCTGTACTTGCTAAAGCTATTCTGGTAGATAGATACCCTGTTAAATTTTTATTTGTAGGGACTTTAGCAAAAGTTCCCCCATAACTTCATAAATCCTTAAGCCTCTATCCCTGATTGATGCTATCTTCTCCAAACTTCCATGACAAATGAGGCACAGATGAACAATCCTTCATTCATTCCTTCAAAAAAGTAGTTACTAAATACCATAGGGGGAACAATTATAAATATTCCAAAAACCTAGAGGTACATAGGATACTAGAAACACTACAAAGAGAAAAAGTAAAAGCAAAAATGTTAAAAGTCTGGAAGATAGGTAAAAGCAAATTGCTTAGGTATTCTAACATAGTCTAATTTTACTCAATTGTTTAATATCGTTTTAACTACAGTTGAATATACAGTGTCCTAAGTTTTATATTTTGCAGAGTGCTGCTGGTCTCTGCCACAGTACTCTGTTTCTTAAAGCATGAATTCAGTCTAAATTACTTTTAATTTTGGTTCAATTTTTTCTGTCTGTCTCTGTATCTTCCCTACTAACATTTAAACTTCAAAACAGAACCTTCCTATCTTAGTCTTGCTTTAAACACAGTTCAATCATTATTTTAAAATCAACATGTTACTTTATTTAATTAATGAGGTATTATCCTCATGTAACTGTTGACAAGTAAATCGAACCACAGAGGGACAAGTTAGTTAAACATAGACGAAGTGCAGTGGAGACAGAGTTCAGACCCCAACTCTATTCCTGCTGCCTACTTTGAGCAGTAGCATCACATACAGCCCACAGCAGATCTCAGAATCCACAGGGATACATACATACCTGCACTGTCTAATGCAAAAAGAAGTAAAAAAAAGTTCTCTTCTATCTCCCTTGACATAGTGGATTAAGTGTAGAAAAAAAAAATTAGAGCAGCAACACGTTACATTGAAGAGTATGGGATAGAGAAATTACCTGATGGATACTACCTACACTAATTGAGTGAGTTTTACACAAAAAGCCAATACTTCACCACTATGCAATATATTCATGTGACAAATCTGCACATATAAGTCCTAAATTTATAAAAATAATTATTTGATAAATGTCATTTTTATTCAATTTATTGTTCAGGCATTATGTGATCAAAATTTTATATAAAATTCAATAAGTAACTATACTAGTTTGACACCTAACCCAAAGTGTAGAATCAATCATTTAAAAAATTAAATCCATACAATTTATTGAAATGTTAGTGAATGTCTAATAGAATGTCAAATAGAAATTAGATTTTAAAATTCTAAGAATTTATTCAAAACAAGTGAATTATCAATATATGAGCTCATGAACATTCCATGTGAGTCAATGCCTTTTTTAAAACTCATTCAGCAGGGGTGGGCAGGGAGAGGTGGAGAAGAATAACTAGGCAAAGCACAGAAGATTTTAGGACTGTGAAACTACTCTATGTGATGCTACAATAGTAGGTATTTGTCATTAAAAATTTGTCCAAACTCATAGAATTTACAATACCAAGAGGGGACTCTAATATAATCTACGAACTTTGTATGATTACAAAGGGTAAATATAGGTCCACCAATTGTAACAAATGTACCACTCTGGTGGGAGATGTTGATGATGGGGTAGCTGTGCCTGTGTGTGGGTAAGGGTATATGGGAAATCTCTGTGCTTTCCTCTCAATCTTGCTGTAAACCTAAACCTTCTGTATAATAAAGTCTTTAGTAAATAAAATTGCATTCAATTAGAAACTCGTCTCTCCAAAATTGGAATGGATTATTATGATAGGATGAATTTATGAAAAGAAAATAAAAATGTTTAGCATCATTGTATATTATTGGATTTTAATAATGAAGTCTGAAAGATGTGAATGTTTCACACCATAAGGTGGGAGTGGTGCCTGGCAGAAGGAACTGAGTATTAGAAAGTATTTTCCATCATGTTATTAGAAAACTTTACAGGGCTGCTATGAGGCTTAGATAAGTTTTAAATGCATTTATGACAGTTATTGGTATAGAGTGAGTACAATATAAGTTTCTGTTTAAAAAGAGGTGAAAAAAACTGAAACGAATATTTTGTTTTATTTTATATTTGAGTGTTTTTGTATTGCTGTAAAATACATTGTTCGTTTGCACAAAGATGGCCACTCATGTCCCACTTACGCTTTCTATTTGCCATCTCACATCTAGATTTTTTATTGTAATGACTTTTTAAGGGATATTATGAAATATAATTGACATCCAAAAATTTGCACATATTTATAGTACAATTTCATATATCAAGCATATGCATATACTCATGAAATCATCCAAAAATGGGATACTTGACATATTCATCACCTACAAGTTACCTCACTACCCTTACCTCCACCCTTGCCAATCTGTTTTCTGTTATTCTCAATTACATTAAATTATTTAGAATTTTATAAAATCTGGATGGTATAATATGTACACCCTTTTTTAATATGGCTCCTTTTAACTGACATCCACTTATATTGTTAAATGTGTTGATAGATAATTTCTTTTTCTTTCTGGGTAGTAATATTCCATTGTAAGGCTATACCACAATTTGTTTATCTATTCATCTGTTGGGTCATTTCTAATTTTTAGCTATTATAAATAAAGATGCTCAAACATTTGTGTATAAGTTTTTACATGAACAAATACTTTAATTTCCCTTGGGAAAATACTTAGGAGTGGGATGGTTGAATCATATAGTAACTATATGTATAATTTCATAAAAGAAAATGCCAGAATCTTTGGGATTTTCTAGATATAGGATCATATCAGCAGCAAAGAGCAATAGTTTGACCTCTCATGCTCCCATCTGAATGCCCTTGATTTCCTACTCTTGTATGATTTCTTTGGCTAGGACTTTCAGCACTGTGTATGATAGAAGCAGTGAAAGAGGGCAACCTCGTCTGGTTCCAGTTCTAAGCAGGAATGCTTTCAATTTTTCCGTTCAGTATGATGTTGGCTGTGGTCTGTCATATATGGCTTTTATCATTTTCAGGTAAGTTCCATCCATGCCTATTTTCTTATCACAAAAGGGTGCTCATTTTGTTGAATGCTTTTTCCTTTCACCTCTCACAGAAATCAACTCACAGTGATAACAGACTTAAACCTAAGGCATGAAACTGTAAGAATTCCAGAAGAAACTGTTGGAAAAACTCTTACAGACATTGGCCTAGGCAAAGAGTTTATGAAGAAGACCCCAAAGGCAATCACAACAACAACAAAAATAAATAAATGGGACCTGATCAAATTAAAAATCTTTTGCACAGCCAAGGAAACTATTATGAGTGCAAACAGACAACCTATAGAATGGGAGAAAATGTTTGCATGCTACACATCTGATAAAAGGCTGATAACCAGAATCTATATAGAACTCAGGATAATCAGCAAGAAAAAATAAAACCACCTATCAAAAAGTGGGCAAGGGATATTAACAGAAACTTTTCAAAAGAAATAGACTAATGGCCAAAAAAAATATGAAAAAATGTTCAACATCTTTGATGATCAGAGAAATGCAAATCAAAACCACAATGAGATATCACTTATCTCCAGTGAGAATGGCCTTTATCAAAAAGTCCCAAAACAATAAATGTTGGCGTGGATGGGAAGAGATAGGAACATTCATACATTTCTGGTGGGATTGCAAACTAGTACAACCTCTGTGGAAAGTAATATGGAGACACCTCAAATAGCTACAAGTAGAATTACCATTTGATCCAAGAATCCCATTACTAGGCATCTACCCAAAGGAAAAAAAGACATTCTATAAAAGAGACATCTTCACTAGAATGTTTATAGCAGCACAATTCACAATTGCAAAGATGTGTAAACAATCTAAGTGCCCATCAATACATGAGTGAATTAATAAAATGTGGTATATGTATACCATGGAGTTCTACTTAGCCAGAAAAAACAATGGTGATCTAGCACCTCTAGTGTTTTTCTGAATAGAGCTGGAGCCCATTCTACTAAGTGAAGTATCCCAAAAATGTAAAAACAAGCACCACATGTACTCACATCAAATTGGTATTACTGATCAACACTTAAATGTCCATATATTATTAACATTCATTGAGTGCCAGGCAGTTGGGAGGGGGAAGGAGGAGAAGGGCATATACACACCTAATGGGTGCGGTGCGTACCGCCTGGGGGATGGACATTCTTGAAGCTCTGCCTTGGGTCGGGCAAAGGCAATATATGTTATGTAAACATTTTTACCCCTGTAATATGCCAAAATAAAAAAAAAAAGAAAATGTCAAACTCTTTTTCAAAGCAAATGTACTATTTTATAATATAAACTGTCTTGGTAAATGTTGCATATATATTAGAAAAAACAGATATTCTTATCCTAGTTCTTACATAATTTACTCAAGGTGAACCTCTGCTCTACTTAGAATCTTAATACGTCAAAGTAATTAACACTTATGTCCCCATGCTATGGAGGTATAAACCTTAAAATGTCTTAAAATTAAAATGAATTTATCTCTCTCCTGCTATTTTGCTTCAAGGTAACAACTCATGGGAAAATACAGATTATCACACTTTCTAAATTATAACAGTAATTATACACATGTACACATATATACACACACAAAATGAAAGAAATTAAATGGGAAAGGTTTTGCATACTTAAGAATTTCCCCTACATGTCATTTTTCTAGATGGGATTTCAGTGCATGTGAAGTTCATAGGGTATAGAGCCCTTAGGAATTTTACACTCCTATTGTTAAACAGAATACATGTTTTCTCTTTTAGACCACTTAAAAAGATTACCAAAACCAAAAGTCTATACAAACACAATCATACATTTAATCATATTTTTTAAAAAATACACTATGTAGCAGAAACCACACAATTTTTTTTTCAAGTTTTCCAATAATGATTTCAAGATGTCTTAACCACATGTTACTGAATCCTTGCAAATTCAGGATCATCTGTAGGACAACAGACTTGCACTTTCAAAGTATGTTTTCTTTCAAGAGGCCTCAGAACTCTTAGACTTTCTCCACCCTTAATGAGCCTAACCATGGAATGACTCACCATGGGTGGGGAGTGTGGGATAGCACCCTTCCTAAGCCCACCAGTATGGTCTTGGCAGTCACTCGACTCTACTGACAAAGTGGAACCTAACACAAGGAAACCATCACTTTATGTTTTTATACTACACAGGAACTTGTCTTGCTGAAAAATTTTGCACAGATTTGAAAAATATTAGAAGCATATAAAATATACATACATATTTATATTTTCTGTTTTACATAAATATATATATATATATATATATATTTGGAGTTTACCAGAAAATGTTAAGCAATAAACTTAAAACTTACTGGAAATCAGAAGTATCCTGTAAGCCCACCAAACCAGACTCATTCATATGTGAAGATTTTTAATCGTATCTTCAATCTTGTCAAACCAATTTATTATACATAAAGGGAAAAGTCATTTTCCTGAATACATGGGAAAAAATAATCACAAAATAATACTGCACTAATCTCCCCTTATTCTTTGACTTAACTTGAAATAATGTCAATAACTGATCTTGCTTCAGCTGGTGGTGATCAACAACTCATAAAACTGTGACAAGAACAAAATTTTTTATTCACTTAGTTCACATTTAAAAAGTGAATTGAAACAAAACTGATTGCAGCCAAGCACATTTCATGTTAATAAAAGTAAGGCCAAATGTGAAGTTTCAGATTTTTCTCTTGGATTGTTTCATGAATTTCTCCAACACTTGGTGCATGATATTTACAAAGTGTGTTTATTAATGGCTTCTGAAGCCTTGAAGAGAAAAAAGTAAAATTAATAATCGAGTATCTGTTATGATTTTATGTGGCTGATCAATAACCTTCATGATTTTCCTTCACATGGTAGAAACAGTTGAAAGGGCACAAGCGTCAACAGGCATGTAGGGGCGTATGTGTATCTTAATGTAATACCAATAAAAGGCAGGTCAGAAGAGGTGAATTTCATGTATGGTCATAATTGCATTCCTAATACTATAGGCCATAATTTAATTTATCCCCCAAACTGCTGGCTTCCCCCTAATGAAAGCACCTGTCCTTTAAGGCTGATGTGAATTTAGAAAATGAGAGGTTGCAGAAAAGACTGAGCTAAGCTTACTTAGTTTGCTTTGTTATATTTCAACAAATTGTAAAGTAGATATTAATTTTCATCTCCATTATACCAATGTAGATATTTAAACACAATGGTTAAAAAACTGCAAGACACCTGTTATTTTAACCTTGAAACTCTACTTTTCAATAGCACACCAGAACCGAAATTAGAGAATAACAATATTTGACTTTCCCCTGTAAGTAAAGACATTTAACAGAGAATTCACCTTATGAAAAATGAAATTTTATAGCCATAAAGATCTTACTGATATCAAATATAAATATCTCCCCCAGACAAATAAAGAAACTGAAGCTCAGAAAGGTTAAGTGACTTGCCCAATTTTTCCCAAGCTGTTAGTGGCAGAAGTGGCATTAAAACACATGCCTCTTGAGTTACATATCTCATTGAGTGGTTCACCTTACATTACCTTTCATACCAACCTCTCCTCTAACTTATGCATTGGGGAGAAAAAAAAGACATTCTTGGGCTTTTAGAATAATCTCCCTTTGTTGAGCTGATTCACTTTTGGCCACATTTCTTTATATCAACAGCATGTTCATACTATTCAGAGTTCTGATGGGCTGGCTTCCAAAGAGTGTTAGAATACAGGCAAATGAGACTTGCAAAACTGGCTGTTCTTAATGGCTACTTCCAAGGGAACCTCAAGCTATCAAGAGCCCCCTATTCTGTTTTACTGGGCACATAGCCAGGTAGTGCCAATGCTAGTGTAGCATCAAAACCCAGATACTAGTTGATACTTTAGGAAATTTTCCTCTTTTCTTCTCTCATTCCACTTTTCCAATCCAGAGGTAAACCTGAAGTTACACACTGATAGTAAAGAACCATTAATAAAAGAATTAATTTCAAGGCCAGCATTTTATTCACTTATTAAAGATAATAATTTACTAGTCTGAGTTCCATTAAAGCAAAAAGATACTTAAGCACAAAAAGTACTGTTTATACCTGTGCAATCAGTGTGTGTGTATGTGTGTGTGTGCACTTGTGCACATGTGTAGCGTGTGGACCATAAAACTGCGAAGCTAATAAAGCTTAAGCTTCAGGGGTGCTCACTTGAGCAGGTCCCTTCCGAGGCCCTGGGCAAGGCCTACCAGTGCGTTCACATGGCTGTACGCTTTTGGAAAATTCACAAAAGTAAGTTATTTTAACTGTCATTGGTTAAGAGAGCCATGTCTTTTCATTCCTACTTAATCTTCATCATAATTTACCTTGTGTAGCATTGTCATCAAAGTGATTGCTGGGTTTGGGGTATCCATCAAGAGGAAGTTGAAGAGGCGGTTTAGTGTGCCTCCCAGCCATTGCCACATATGGGCAAGTTACTGTCTGCGAGTTTTCTAGGCTAGTCAGTGACAGGTCAAGAATAATAACCAAGGCTTCCTTGATTTTAGCAGTCATGATCTTAACACTATATGACAGAGGTAAGCAAACATTTTCTGTATAGAGCCAGATAGTAAATATTCTAGCTTTTGTGGGCCACATACCACATGTGAGATGTCACTTGTTCTTTTTTTTCTCAACCTTTAAAATGTTCAAGTCCTTCTTAGATCAGAGGCCATGCAAAGAGCCTACAGGTTGGATATTTTTTTCATTGGATGTAGTTTGGCATCCTTGCTCTGTGCCAATGCATTTCACAGACTAAGTGATCCATCACCAAGCTTTGAGTTTCTTAATTTAATGGTACAATAGACTATCTTCAGCCACTTGTCAGCATTTGACACTATGTCTTACATTCCTACTTTCTATATTATTGCCCACTATTGACCAAACTGGACTTCCTGGTTTTGCTGGAACCTAATTTGTTTATGTTCATACTTTGGACTAAAATAGGCTTTCCCAATCACATTCATGCAAGTACTTAACTTGACTTTTTTGTGTTTCAACATGAAATCCTGATATTGGTGAAGGTATTAAATATGAAATGTCTGATTTCAAGTCAAAGTTTAGTTTATTATATCTCAAACAAGAAGCAGTACAATTATTCAAAGTGTGTGCCTAAACTATCGACACAGTGTTGCCATCTTAACGATACCTTGTTTATGCCAGCAGCAAAGAAGCCCTGGAGAGCCAGTGGTGATGAAATCCTGAAAGGCATTTTCCATAGCTTGTTGAGAATTGAATAGTTTTTCTCGCAAGAAATGGTCCAAAGTCTGGAAGAAGTGATGGTTGGTGAAAGGTCTGGTGAATACAGTGGATGACAGAGAGTTTCCAAGTCTAGCCTCTGCAGTTTGAGCAGCATTGTTTGTGCAACATGTGTTTGAGTATTGTCTTGCAAGAGGATTGGCCTGTCTCTATTGACCAATCTCGGCTACTTAATCACAAGGATCCTCATCATTTCATCCAATTAGTTTCAGTAGACATCCGCTGTAATCAATTAACCAGGTTTCATGAATCTGTAGTGGATAATACCAGCACTGGCCCAGGAAACAGATACCATTAGCTGTTTTTCATGAATATTTGGTTTTGGACTGTGTTTGGGTACTTCATCTTTATCCAACCATTGTGCTGAACAGTTGGAATCGTCAAAAAGAATCCATTTTCCATCACATGTAGAAATGGTTTAACTTTATTTCATGACAGCAAAGAAAGGCAAGCTTCTAGACAGCTTCTCTTCTGACACTCGTTTTATTCATATGGAACCCATCCATCCAGCTTCTTAACCTTGCTAATTTGTTACAAATGGTCCAATATTGTTGGAATAGTGACATCAAGCCTTGCTGCTAATTCACACGTAGGTTGAGATGAATTCACTTCCACTACAGCTTTCAGCTCATCACCATGGTCTCAGGTCACCCACATGCCTCATTTTCAAGATTAAAATCACCAGAATGGAACTTCTCAAACCATGGACGTACTGTGTGTTCATTAGCCACATCCTTCCCAAACACTTCATTGATATTCCGAGCTGTCTGTGCAGCAAGAATTCCATGATGGAACTAATATTTGAAAATAACACATATTTTTGACTTATCCATGGTTTCACAAAAATTGCTCTAAAAAATTTTTTGAGAGATGATCACAAGCCAAAACATGCGTTTGAAAGACTGGGGATATATGTTCACAGTAAAGAAAAAAAAAAAGAATTGTCAAAGTCAAATGTAAGAGATACCTACTGTCAAATTTAGTACTTAAGGAAATTGGACATTCCATACTGTGATTATTTTTCAATTTTTTTTTTTTTTTTTTTATGGGCGGTGACTTATAGCTGTGTCCTCACAGGGCAGAAGCGGCAAGGCAGCTCTCTGGCATCTCTTTTATAAGGGCACTAATTCCATTCATGATGGTTCCACCTCCAAATATCATCATACTGGGGATAAAATTTCAACACATGAATTTTGGGGAGACACAAACATTCGGTCTATAGCACTTTTCAATCAAAGTTTGCAAAAGAAGCAGCAGGAAAAAATATTTACGCAAGACAGAAAGTAGGTTTTTCTACTGAATTCAGCATTCTCATTACTATATGTTACTCTAGAGGTAAGCCTCTATTGAAATAATTTAAAAGAGATCATCATATATGTTACATTTAAAATGTATTTTAACTAATGTAAAATATTAGAAAAAGTAGATATTATAAACAAGTAGCTTGCCTTTGCAGATTAAGAAAAATAAAATTCAGCGTAGTCTATTTTCTTGTTATTACAATAACTTAATTTTCACATAGAATATATAAATTGCATTGTGAATAATAATTTTTTTAAAAATCTGCAATAAAACCAGAAAGCGGCAATTACTGTCTTTTCTGACTTGCAATTATTATTTTTTCTGACTTGAGATTGGTATATTTTATATTAAATTGTAGTTTGCAAATCTTTAAGAATAGTTTCTTACTTCATCCTTGAATTAAATGAAGGGCATATTTTGTTTGAATTTATTTGAAACTTTTTAAAATGGTGAGATCTTTTTTCCTCCTTTGGTACTAATTTACAGTCTCATTTATTGTTTTTCCCAGAATAGAAGAATATGTTTCCACCTGACTAAAGTAGTACATGTTAAAGGTTGTATAAAACATTACAGATATTTCTAAAAAATTCTCTATGTGGATAGATAAAATTTAGGAATAGTAAGACTTAGCTTTACAGATTGAATACAGTATCTCTATAATGAATGGTACTAATGTTCTTGACCATTACCATTGAGAGTAGTATGAGTGAATGCACTCTGAGGGAATGCCTTGGTTTCTCTTTAGCTTAGTTTAAATTATGATTAAAACACTGGTTGGGAAAAATAAAAACATTTAGAAGATGGACTTATACTTTGATGCCATTCCCAGTGAAATTTGTTTACTTATCTATGAAGAGCATGATATAAAGCCACTACTCCAAACAAAGAATCATACTCATCATTAAAAAATTGAAGAATATATCTAAACATAAGAAGCACAGAGAATGTTCAAAAATAAACATATGCCAATTACAGTAAACATCAGTGCTGGATTTAATATAATTTCCCTGTAGTTATTTAAGATAGAAGTGGATGTATATTTCCTAAGTTTTTCTAAGTCTTAGTGATGCTTGTAAACTTTTGGCAATACTGAAAAGATAATATATAAAAATGTGATGTGTTAATACTATAATATGCTCTATGTTCTTGACTCATAGACGTTTCTGCCCAGGAATACATTAGAGAGTCAATAATTGCATAGATAAAATATAGTTGCAAACTGTGATAATTGGTACAAAGGAGAGATCTAGTGACTATTTCAACTCTTAAAATTGATTTTTGAAGAAGTGAGGAAGAATCAGCAGATGTTAAGCCTCCCAAGCACAGAGCCCAAAGTGGACAGAGCTATGGAGCAGGAAGCCCAGAATGTCTTGCGGAACGGAAGGGAAGACCAAGAGGCTACAGCTCAAACACTGTACAAATAAAGCTGGAGACTTATGAAGAGGCCAGACTTGCATCTCTTTTGAAGCTGTTTTCAACTATTTTTTGTTTGTTTGTTTTTATACTAAAGAAAATTGATTAATGATTAATCTTATGTGCTAACAGGGCTAAGTGATATCCAGATAGCTTGCAAAACATTATTGCAGGATGTTCTCTGAGGGTGTTTCCAGAAAAGATTACCCTTTGAATTGGTACACGGAGTAAGAATCATTCTCACTGGTGCGAGTGGGCATTATCTAATTTTTTGAAGACTCAAATAGAGCAAAAAGGTAGAGGAGGGCAAATTTGCTCTCTCTCCTTGAGCTGGCACATCCACCTTCTCCTTCCCTTCAACATCGGCACCCCAAGTTCTCAGGCTTTTGGACTCAGACTGAATTACACTACCAGCTTTCCTCATTTTCCAGGTTGCAGATAGCAACCATGGGACCATCCATAATCATGTGAGTCAATGCCTATCATAAATCTCTCAATTGAGAGATGAGACAGATATAGATATAGACATAGACATAGATTATAGATATAGATCCATTATATTGGTTTTGTTTCTCTGGAGAACTTGAATAGTAAACAACAAAAAAATGTTTTATGCAAAAAAGTTACATCATCTGATTCAAGTTAGAAGATCCCTTGAGCTGTTATGCAAAACACACATTAAAGAGGTATAATATGGATGTGAGTAGATGTTTCAGGAAACCAACAAAGCAGTATCATATGAGAGTAGCTTGGAGTGACATTATGCTGATGGCACAGATGGACAGAAGTACATGAATTAGAGATAAATTTGGAAGGTAAAATCAACAAGACTGATGATTGATTAGATATGGGGGGGTGATGGAGAGAAGGTTATGTCAGAGATAATGTCTGGTATTTAGCCCTACATAATACCATTCATAAAGAATGAGTTCAGGTTTGGGAGTGATGATCATGAGTTCAATTTTGACTTATTGGTCTTGGTGTGCCTTTTAGATATCCACATGGACATGTCTTGCATAAAATTGGATTATGTCAACTTGACATAAACATTTAGGAATCTTCTGAAACGGTTAAGTTGTAAATTCATGTGCACAGATAAGATAATGGAGAAGTACTGGGGTGAGAGACAAGGAGGTGTAGTTCCAAGTCTTGATTAACGTAAGGACCCGCGAGGAAGTGCTGCACAGGAATTGCTTGGGAGTCTGCAGGGGGAGAGAGATTCATTTTACATGGTATGCAATGTTTTATATTCTTTAGATACTTGACTAAGTACCATTCCCATTAAAATAAAAATGAAAAAAAAAAATCGGCTAGGGGAGGAAGATCCAATAAAGGAAAACAGAAAAGAGGAGCAGGACAAACTGTATCTGTTTTATTGCCCAAATCTCTATACTTATTCATCTTAATTCATCACAGTCCCTTTACTATTTATTCTACATAACGTCGTCAGTGTAATCGCTTTTACATATGCCTATCAAAATGCCACCAATCCTGCATGCTGCTATTTATTTTTTCTTACTGTGTGCATATATGTTTTAATAAAATATAATGGTAGATTTCACTATAATGATCATTTTTAGATAAAAAGAACAACCCCAAAATCATACTAGTCAAATGAATATTTCCATCATTATTTTGTCGCCTTTTAGCTACTATTCTGGAAATTTTAGAAATATCTTTCTCAGTAAAGAAATGGTTAACAAAGAAGGAAACACATTATCTTCTCTTTGTTGTTAAGGTTTGTTGTCAAAGCATATGCATAGACATTCGGTAACAATTTTGCTATAAAAGAAACCCTCACTCAAACTATCTTTCATTTCTCATCAGCCATGATTATATTAAAACAGACAGAACAAATGTCTACCTAGACAAAATACCAGACACTACAAAGAGAAAGGGTAATCGTTGCGGTAGAGAAAAGTGATGACACAGAAATTAAATACTAAAGATCCATGTGGAATGTTACAAAGTGCCTACTGACTGAACAGTGCAAGATGTTTTTGCCTTTAAAACATTATCTATTGAAAATCAATCCCATTTCAAGCCCACATTACCTGGTCGACTAATTTACCTTTGTCTGGACTCAATCTAGTTCTTTCCTTACATACATAAAAATGAACTCATGAAATAGATTCAGAATTTATTTTCCCCATAACAAGACAAAAAAAGCAATCATATCCTTTTTTTTTTCTCCCTGGGCACATATTGAAGAACAGCAAATAAAACTTAATTTTTCTTTGTTTTGTTTTTTGTCAAGATACATTGCAGAGAATGATCAGAGACACACTGATTCAACAGATACTTGTTGAACAGACGTAATGCTGGGGAAGCCTGCTTTTCCTTACTCTACTCTCCCTGCCTATAAATGAAATATTAAAACCTTGATCATTTTAAGAAAGTTTTGGTGGATAACTTGTAATAATAAAGGACAAAACTGACAATTATTATAATTAATATTCAACATATTAATCCATTTAAAATAAACGTGATTTGTCAATGTTAACATATCTGATCATGGCTCCTTTTGTGCATTATTATAGTTTTAAGTCAATGTTCTAAGTGATTACAAAAGTCACAGAGAAAAGATTAAAGAGGCAAACTTAGGAACAAATTTTTACGGTGGTTGCTGTTGCCCTTGATACTGTTTCGTTTTACCATCATAAGCATTTTAATTCTATTATGCTAAATATCACAGGGCACTAAAACAGATTTCTCTGTACTATGCAGAATGAAAAATAAAAGCCACTGGTATAATCAGATCTGATGGAAAAACTGAATCTAAAAGGTCTGTATATACCTAATTACATACAATTCGAAGCAACTTTGGATATCCAAAAGAGTTTAAAGGGATAATTGACTTTTTTACCTTAAGGCAGTAAGAATAACTTTGAGAGCATCTGATAGAAAGAGAAAGAAAAAGAAAAACAAAGAAAAGGGATTTCACCTGAGAGATTATCTCACAGATAACTTGAATGAGCTATTTGCTAGAACCTTAGCAGACAGGCATCATGCCTAATGGACTCAAAATAGCATTCAATTATGCTTAAAAAGGCATTTGAAAGTGCATTTCTTTCCTATCCAAAATGTGGTACAATGATCAAAATGATAAGGAAAGTCTAATTTTACACTCAAAAACAAACTCATGTTAGTAGAGAAAAAACTCAAACTGGTAGAGAAAAAACCATTAACCAACCTGAAATTAGGAAACGTCTTCATGTGTTTTCATTGCCATACAAACTAGAAGAAAGCCTAGCACACTGAAAAGATCCTCAAACACAGAACCAGGAGACGTGGGTTCAGCCTTTGGGCAAATAACTCTTAATCTTATTATTTTAATACCATATGCTGAATGCTCTTTGTGCTGAGAATTTTATATATTCATTTAATCCTCACAATACCTGTATGAAACTGGCCATATTATCTTTAATTACCATTATAAATATGAATATTTAGTTAATTATCTCTAGTTGAGAAAACTGAAACTCAGGAAGTTTACAAAATGTAAATTCACACAGCTACAAAGGTGAAGAGTTGGAATTATTAATAACTAAACTGGAAAGATTCTGCTCTTAACATATGATCTATTGTTAGCATGCAATAAGACATCAATGTAAAAGACTAAATATAAATCAGGGCATATATGTAAAATATTTAATTCACTTAAACCTATCTGTGGTGAAGTAGTTAGAAAATTGAATTTTACTAAACTGTGCCCACATATTTTTATTATTCTTCTTCTGTTTCCCCCACTCTGGGCTAAGTTAGAGGAGTTTTCATTATTCTGTGTGATGGAATAGGAAGTACACATATAAAGCACTTTGCATATTCCTATATCATTGTTGTCTAAAAGAAAACAGTTCTATTAAACTCATTGAAGAGATTTGAAAACATGTAATACAACGTCACTCTTTTTTATTGTTTTTTAATAATAATAGTTTTTCACAATAATAATAATATATAATAAGCTTATTATAGTTTACATTTTAAAATAAATAAATACATGATTAATTTTTAAACTTCTTGAGTTTAATTTTGAATATGATGAATATTAATAGATATAACTCACACAAACAGAAGCATTATGGCATCCTCATTAATTTTAAAGAGTGTGAAGGGTGTAGAGACTGTTTATGACAATAACTAATTACAGTAAAAAGCTTAACCTCAAATTCAAACAGTTAATTTGTGAGTAAATGCAAACAATTATGTGTCTTCTGCAAAGAAGGGAACTAAGGTTAACTAAGGCAAAGCTTTCAATGACACACCCCTTCTGAGTGATGCATCTTGTTTAGTGCATCCTGTCTCAAGCTAAAGCTGGAACATCATAATGCTCTTTCCCTTCATCAAATTGTAGTTGGGTGTACATGTCTGAGCAGGGAGGGATAACTGAAAAGAAAGGGTAGACAAATGAAATATTAATAATAATCAAAAATCAAGTTTATTTCAGTTGTTTTGCAGAATCCTCACAAATGAATGTTTTAGCCCCTGCTTTTATCCAGACTGCACAGTGATTTACCAGACCACTTGGCAGGCCATCTCCTCATGTCCAACTCCCATGAATTCATCAGAGCAGCTGAGAGGTTATCATTTGCAGCTGTGAAATGACACTTTAAAACACTGAAATCTAACAAATAAAATTTTAACTTAGTACAGTATTATGAAATATGTCTGTGACAAAATCATCTAGAACATTCAAAACTATTTACATTTTTGAAACAAATTTGTCAAATTTTAAGCATCTTGTGAATATGGCCTTGACGTGAAGAGTTCCAGAATTTCTTAATTTTTTTTTATTTTATTAGGCAGACCACATGGATAGAATCACGAAATTATCCAGGTCTTTTACTACTGAAACTGTAATGAAAAGATAAGCAATAGGAGAAAAAAAAAGCAAAGAAAATGCTAAATTGAAACTTGACCAAAGTTAACTTCTACATATAAAAATATAATTATTTATTAATTTCAAACACCCTATTTCTGAGTGCTCATAAGAATATTATATATATATATTTTTTTTTTCCAGTATATTACAGGGGTACAAATGTTTAGGTTACATATATTGCCTTTGCCCCACCCGAGTCAGAGTTTTAAGCGTGTCCATCCTCCAGATGGTGTGCACCGCACCCATTAGGTGTGAATATTCCCATCCCCTCCTCCCCCTTCCCATCTGCCCGGGTATTAACTGATCATAAGAATATTTTAACTCTATACTTGAGATTTCAAAACTGAAAAAGCAGAGCTTTTAAAACTTTTAGAGTTGAGTTCTTTGCACATTTATAAATGTTGAATATGTGATTCTAATTTAAAATGTGTATGTTATTTGATATAAAAATTTTATCTTGGATATTTTTCTTAACAGATAATGCAGCTGGTATAAGAAAGATAGGTTGAATATATTCATCACAGTATTATTTATGTTAGTATTAAAATTATGGATATTCAACAATGTCTATCAATATAAGATTATTTAACTAAATTAAGATATTGAAAAGGCATAAAATTTTATATGGAAATACTTCAACTGATATCTACAATAATGTTGGATGAAAAAACAGCTTAAACATTAGAGTGATCCTATTTATATAAATTATACGTATATTCTTATTTCTCTTTCTGTATGCAGAAAAAGATGTCAGAAATCGTTCATTAAAATACTGAGTGCTTATCTATGTATGAGTTTGGAGATTTTAGATAATTTACCCTATCATTTTGTACCTTTTTATATTACTTGAATATTGTTCATGATTAGATACTATCTATATAATAATATAATGAAGATATTTTTATTTTTCAATATTTAACAATTTGAACAATTGTATGCAAGAGATAAAATAACTTGATATTGGCATGTGGAAGTAGGGGTAATTGCATCAGTTTTCTTAATCTAACATTCATTTAAATACGTAAAATCATGAATACAACAAGCATATCAACAGGAGAGATTTTAGATTTCTCACATTATTTCCTTGTGTTTTAGCTGTTATTTGACCAAACAATATTTTGTAAGTTCTTTTACGTTAAATTTAAGAAGTAAACTAGATTTAATTTGGAAAAAATTATCTAATATCACATATAATTTCAGCTCTACATTGAAAAATTTAAAATATATATTCATGTAAGTAACAAAAAGTAATACATTTGCTGTTTAAAGAGAACCAAAAATGTAGAAGGAGAAAAAGCTTATGCTGTTTTCTTTATTTTTTATATACCACTCTATTTTCTTTGTTTCCGTATTTCTAATTTATGGCACTTTAGGCTGTAGAATAAACTTCAAAACATCCTTCAAATACCAGATGTTTCTTAATTACTGTTTGATGAAGCCTTTATTAACTAAATGCCTCTGTTTATTCTGAGTGGTATCCCACATGAAAAGATTACAAGCAAGATAAAACTTGAATGTTTAATGTATTATTTTGAAAAAAAAATGGCATCTGATAAGCTTTTTCAAGTACATATATACTCTCTGACTCTAAAAATTTTAAATAAAAATGAATACCTATATACAGGCTTCCAGGACATATGATTTCATGAAGTGAAGCTGACAATTTTTAGACCTATTGAATAAATAAATGATTGCTTATTCTCGGATAAAGTCTCTATTGACCAATATTGATTTGTTCTCAACTGCTAGAGACCTAGTCTCAAATTTAAGATGAAGCCACTCTGTCGGTTCAGAGATAGCCTAAATCTGCCTTTTTCTTGGCTACAAAATTAGATTCAAAAATGTTTGCCAAGGGCATTCTACTCCCTCCATGATCTTATACAAATTTATGTTTGTCCCTAGGTCAAACAGCACCCCCTTCCCCCATCCACTCCCAGTCACAGAGCAACTGCCCCACTTCCCCGCCTCTTCCTGAGGCCAGGAAGTCAAGCACGAAAAGTCAAGGCAGACCTGGCCCAGAGCATTGTCTCAGACAGGTGGCACTGTTCATTTCCCCACTGCACCCTCACCAGTGGTGCCATGTTGGGCATGTGACACAGCTTTTCGAAGCTCCAGTTTTTGCAACTGTAAAATGTGAATGATAAACTTGCCTATCTCATAGATTTGTCATGAGAACTAAATGATATAATGCATGTGAAACATTTCACCATGTCTCAGTTTTTTTCTCTTAACAGTAGTAATTTGAGAACATAAAGAAACCAAACTCTTCTGAGTCATTTCCCTAAAATTCTGTAATTGCCATATTTTTACCAAGAATATTAAACTGAGGATTTGTAAGTTCTCTTATATTACTTTCCAAAACTAGACTATTTGAAAGGAAAAGAAACGGCTAATAAGGGTAGTGTAGTTGGCAATGTCTATCCTCTTACCTCATTATGATCTTAAGGAAAGGTTTGCCAATATAAAATCATGACAAAGCTATTTCGTGGGTGTGCACCATGAGAAAACTGCTTCAACATCAAAGTTTGTTGGGTTGGTTTACATTCACAGGTCATTTTTTTTGTCGTTGGTTTCAAAACTCAACAATATTTCCACAGAATAATCTGGCCTTCTGGGCAACTATTTCTTTTTTAAGACCATTAAATTATTGATATTTTTATCAATAGAAATCCATATTATTAGTTTAAAATTTTCTTTGATTTCAAGTATCTCGAACACGCAGTAATTTTTTCCTTCCCTTCATTAGTTCTATATTACATTTGACCTAGTAGGCATTCAATAAAAGATTCCAAAAGAAAATAGTTCTTTTTACAGATAAATAAGAGAACTCTTTTTTCATACACTTTTAACTTGGAAGTGGTCTTTTTGCTTTCATATGAAGGGAAAAAGTTTTAAACTCTAATAAAAAAGGGTAGGGTTTTGTTTTTGTTTGTTTGTTTGCTTGTTTATTTTTAAGACGGGATCTCACGCTGTTGCCCAGGCTGGAGTACAGTGGCTCCATCACAGCTCACTATAATCTTGAACTCTTTGGCTCAAGCAATCTTCTTGCCTCAGCCTCCCAAGGAGCTAGGACTAAAGGGTGTGCCACTGCGTTGGGCTAATTTTTTTTCTTTTTTTCAGATAGAGAGTCTCTCTATATTGCCTAGGTAGAACAGGTTATTTTTAATGTGAATTGCACTTAATACTAGCAGGGTATTGATTCAAAAGTACATAGTGTTAGCAAAACTAACAACTTGCCACTCCTTGGGAGGAGAAGGATAAGCAGAAGACAGACAGTTCTCAAGTTTATGTTCTGGGAAACTTCATTTTTACAACATTAATATCAATTTTGTGGCAACACTTAAATTTTCAGTCAAATTTCCCATATCAAAGCAAGGTATCAAGTATATGTTAGTAATTCATTTGCATTTCTAAATGAATATCTTATAGAGTTAAGTATTTTCAAGAAAAATAATATCATGTAACCTTTTCAAAGGCTAATTAAGACAGAATATTTGAACAGGAAAATTCAATGTTATGCTGAACCCTAAAACATCCCTCTAAAAAGTAAAATGATCTCCCTATTTAGTTACTTAGAGTTTTAATTTTTTTTTGCTTCTAGCTATAAATTAAAATAAAATTGACTACATTTACAAAATAGATTTCATTTTAAAGCTGATATTTATTTCAAAACCAGATCAACTCAGAGCTTATGTCACAAGAAATGCCCTGGCCTGCACTTGTCAGTTCAAGTCAGATGTTTAGCATTGCTCAAACATGGTGTTTTTTAAGGTTTAATTTCCATTCTGTTCTACTTTTTAGAAGAGCAATGGTGCAACTTAGTATCATTACGACACAAAAAAATCTCAGCCACATTGTAAAAGTTGATCCAAAAACAAATGAGTAACATCAAAACCACACCAAAAATCATATCCAATGAACAAAAAAAAAAACCCTAACAATTTCAATGGAAACTTTTACACCAGTTGGGATCTTAAACACAAAATTAAGGGTGGGGAAGGTCATTATTTTATTAACTCTGCTAAGCACTGAAATTTGAGAAACAAGGTGAGCTTTCTATTTCCCCAAAGGAACATCAGAGAATTTAAAAATTACAGGGATATATTTTGCTACTGAGTGATCAGTGGTCTATTGAAAGTACAACCATGCTAATAATCAAGTAACTTCCTATTGATTTAACTTTTCTATCAGTTTTTGCCTCAATAAAACCTAAGGATCATTTTCTTTCAGTACTGTCATTATCTATTCCCTTAGATCATATAAAGATGGGACTGAAGTTAACCCTTGTAGATGAAAAGCACTGATGGTTTTTTCATAAGGAATTTGCTTAAACCAGTTGTTTAAATATCCAATATTCTTAGGACCTAAGTTAATTTCTGATAAGAGATCATTTTTTCCTGGTGTGACAGTATTCTTACCAGAGTAGACATCCAGGAAACATTGCATGACTTACACAAAAATCTGCATTATATGTACTTCAGGAAGTAGGGAGACACCTGACAAGGATCACTCAAAGGATCCAAACCAGTCAAAGCTGAGAGAAGACAAAGAAGACCAGGTGCAAAGCCTTTGTCCCATCAATTTCTCATCTTACTGAAACAGTAAGGAACATGCACTCTGGAAGTGATTTCCTTCCTTCTCAGGTGGACACTACAAGAAGCAGCAGCAGGCAGTTGTTAAGGAATTGTAAAGTCGAAGATCCCAAATTATCTGAAAAGCATGACTGAAGCAATCAGAAGACTTTAAAACACATGTAATTAATTAAAGTTAATATTGCATCTATGAAACAAAAGTTGCCATAAAATATAATCCATTAGAGATATTGGAAACACACACACGTTGGATTTAGATAAATATATATATTAGATATAGATATAAATATTGCTATAGATATATGCATATGCTTTTAGAAATTGGTGGATGGGCTGATTAAAAGAATGGTTATAGACAAAGCAAGAGTTGATGGTATGAAAACACTATGGATGGCAGATACCAAAAGAACATGTTAGCTCAAAAAGAATGTCAAAAGAATAGAATAGAGAAAATGAAGTTAAGGATGATATCTATAGAACACCTGGAAATGACCAAAAATTTACAGATCATATACCCAAGATGCCATCAACAGGTAGTGAAAGGAAGTAATACAGAGAATATTTTTATTCAGAAAGGGCAAAAACAACTGCTTATTGTACTAAGTTTAACACACTCAATGCCCTGCTTCAAATATACTCGTGTGTTTTGAGAAATGTTACACAAACAGAATGACGGGACAGAAGGTAATCAGGCAAGTCCCCTGGAGAACTATGAGACATTTGAACAGAAACTTAAATAATGAGCTGAGGGAGAAGCAGCCATTAATGAAAGGGAAGGCACTCCCAGCGAAAGACCTTGAGTTTGAAATGAGCTGAACATGTTCAAGGATCATTAAGAAAACCATCGTGTCAGCTGCAGAGTAAGCAAGGAAGAGGATGGAAAGAAGGAGAAGAATTTAGAGAGAGACGTGAACCAGATCGTGTAGCACCTCATAACCCATCAGAGAGTTTTAAATAGGAAGTCACATGAATTAATATATAATCTAAGAGATCATTCTAGATTCTCTGGAGAATAGAAAACATCATGGAACAATGAGGGAAGCATTCTGGAGATATATTTTTATATTGGCTGTTAGAAAGTCCATTTTTCTTGCAGTTGTCTGCTATTATTTAACAAAAAAATATGATGTGAATTTAATGTGAATCCCAATATTTTAAAATCAATTTTTTCTGGTCAACATATAAGATGTTATTTACATAAAGCTATTTGTGATATATGATTTGATTTTTTTCCTCTCAACTAGCTAGGATAGCTTTATACTAATCTCTTAACACACATTCTTCTACTTTCCTTGACAATAAATAGTAAGACCCTGAAAATGGTTTCTCGGGTTTGGAGATAAAGGAATTAGACTGTTAAAGAGAGAAAACAGATGACTTTCAGACAAAAATGTCTTAAGCATGTTCATTGGCCAACTATTGCAGCACCAAAATGAGTGTTTACTATGTGTCATGTATTAATTCTGGTATAAATATTATGAATTAGTTTTTTTCAGAATTTTAAGGGACTAAACTGTCCTTAAACTTTACATTCTTGAAGGGCAGAAGCCTCTCCAATTGAGTGTCATGGAGTATCTCTGTTAAGTGATTACAAAGTACTAACCACTATGCAAACTGTTTACTTTATCTCATCAAATTCTCATGACTATTGGGTTTGGACATTACCATTCCCATTTAACAATGAGGAAACTCTGTCTCAGAAAGTCTAAATTATTTTTTATGGCCAAGTGGCTGATGCCAAACCTGAGATTCAAACTCAAGGACCTCTGACTTGATTGCAGTCTTAGCCAGTGTTCTATACTGCATCACATAAAATAAAAAGGGTGGACCTAATTCTGATTTGAGTCCAGTCACTAACTTGTGGTATGATCTGGAGTAAGTTATGCAAGTAATTTAGCATACATTTTTATCTGTAAAAGTTTAAACAATAATGCATACTCTATGATGTATGTATCAAGGCTAATGAAATAACATTTTTTAAATTCATCACAGTACCTGTCAGCAGAGTTGAATCTGAATATATATTATACATTCAGTATATATACCATATATAATACACATTATATATAAAATATATGTTATTTATATTATATGGTATATATATTAATAGTATACATAAATATAATATCTACATACCCCTTCCCTCTAAAACTAAACTTATTTGTAGAAAACATTATTCTAAAACACAAAACAAATTTACTTAGCATAAATTTACCTTTCTTTAAAAGTAAGAGAACTATTATCACAAACTTTATTATGAAAGAGAGGCATAGGATCATTTGCTATAATGCTAAATGCATGGTTTTACTTTACTATGCTCTTCTGTGTTTTGAATTTCTGCTTCCCAATGACTTTTCATGCTGTCAGATATAACTCTCTTCTAATATTAGTTGTCTTCCTCTAGTTGTTAATGACATTTTCATAACTTTATGTTTCTGATTTCTGCTTCTAGTCTGTAGTGAGTTGGACACACAGATGATTAAACTTATAGAATTTGTTACAGAAGTAAAAATATATACAAACAAAGCCAGGATCCGAGAAAGTCTGTTATGACTAAAGTTCATGAATTTTAGTACATGGCCTTGTGATATTTATTTTAGCTCTGAAGAGTTCTTTTTGATTTAATCTACAGTTCTTGATAATGCTTTGGGTAGGCAGCCAAGGGGGAAAAACAACCTATAAAGGAGAGATTTGTTGCTAAAACTTAAGAACTAAAGCCTTTCCTCAATCATCAGCTCTAGCATCCTTTATAGGTACCTGTCCTGATTCTGTCTTTAGCCTATGACAGCTTAGCAGATAGAAGAATTCAAATCCTAAAATTGTATGTTGTCGCAAGTTAATGTTATCCTTCGATTGAAAAACTCTGTTTAGGGGTGGGGAACCTTGGCCTCAGGGCCACACATGTGGCCTTCTGGATCCTTGAGTGCAGCCTTTTGAGCAAATCCGAATTTTACAGAACAAGTGCTTTAAAAAAAGGGATTTGTTATGTGCAGTTTGGATTTGGTTGAGGGGCCGCACTTACGGATCTGGAGGGCAACACATGGCCCCAAGGCTGGAGATTCCCCACCTTGAGTGGCCCTGCCATATTATAGACATTCAATAAATGTTTCTTGAAGTGAAGAATTAATACGTAACTCTAGCTGATTCATTGATGCGGCTGCCTTCTATTAAGACAGCATGGATTTGAATTTAATTTTAATATTTAGGAGATTGCAATTTCATTGAAAAAAGTTCAAAGATGGTATATTAATCACATGCATTACCTCCTGAGATTTTCCCCTTACTAATTTTTTGAAGGAGAAATAAAAGCCATAAATCTACAATAAAATCATAAGAAGGGCCATCAGAGAATGAGATTTCAACGAATATCTGGTCAGACAGAAAGCATGCAGATTTGGCCTCACAAACCATTGGGGGAAAGATGGAGTATTTTTTTAATGATAGTGGCAAAATCAGTTCATTATAATAAAAAATAGACTTCCCTTTCTCGTACTGCATTTAAAAATAAATTTCAGATGCAATAAATATCTTCATATGAAAAAGAAAATTACATCACTAATAGGAAGAATATCTTTGGGATCCCAGAGTGGAGGAAGAATTTTCTGGCTTAACCTAGTCCAAAAACTATTCCCATTTTATGGTTTAAATGATGTTTCTTCTTAATCAGGAGAAAAGCCAGAACCAACGTTGGTTTCCAGTCCTGTTTTTTCCTAAGAGCCATTTCTCATTTATTTATCAGCCCCAAGTGACTCATATGTTATCTGGGATCCTTCTGATCCTTGGAGATCTAGTTAAACCTGAACCGAAACACAGTTTCAGACTGTGATTGTACAGAACCCTCCTCGCAGTCTTTGGAAGCTGCTGAGGCTTAGTCTTCAGGCTTTCTTCAACTATGCATTTTCCTACCTATGTGGGCTTTGGTCTTACATCAGTACGGACAGGTACCCACCCCCATCACTGATTTATATACACACCCACAAAACACAGCACCTTTAAACACTCACATCTGCTCACAATACGCATTTCTGAGTTTGGTAACTTCACTTAATATCTAGGGGATAATGGGTGGAGTTACTATAAATTCCATGCAGCTTTCTGCCATTTGCATAGTTCTACTCCCCCCTTCTTCTCTCCTACTCCTACATTAACAGGTATATTATTTTTATATCTCACTTAGAACGTTTCCACCCATTTCCAGGTCCCTAAAGACCTCATCTTCTACTCTCAACCACTTGTTAAGATGTTGTGGTTATTTTCTGTTTGCTTTTCCCTGAGCAAATGCATTCTCTTTTTGTAGAAAGAATTCCAATGGCAGCTGTTGTAACAAGATTCTCCCACCTCATTGCAAATATGTAAAACATTATACCATGTATAAAAAATATTTGGTGACTGTTTAGATTATAGGGTCCAGGAAAGAGAGGTGATAAATAAGAACTAGACTGGAATTAGTCTCAAAACTGGAACTTGGTTAGAGGAAACAGACGTCAATCCATTAAGAACTGTCTGCTAAGCTGTAAGAGTTAACAGACATTGCAAGTATGTGGTGAGCCGTACTGATGTCAGAGGAGTTTGAAAATACATTTTTCTTACCGCCTATAGGAAAATACTCTGTTTAAAAAACAAACAATAATAATGAAACAAAAAGATACCGGCCTGAACGATCAAATAGGACAGAGTGTAGATCTCTTGGGTAAATTCAGGATAAAAATCTGTCACCCTCCTGACTGCTTGTCCTGAGGAAAACTACCCAGGTCAAAAGGGACATGTACATCTGAGAGGTTGCAGTGATGTGGAGATGATTCATGGGAGTGCTGAGAATGTGGGGTGCCACCCTTCACGTCCTCTATAGTCACCCAAGCCAGGCTCCATCAAAGCAAAGACAGTAAGGTCATGCCAGAAAGAGGAGGAACAAACAAGCACATACTGGGGAAAACCAATTCCCAGGTAAATCCAATATCTTGTTTCAGAGAATTGTAAGTAAACATATTTATGGTAAAATGTTAAATCTAATCAGCTGATGAACCAATACCAACCCTTTCAAATTTACTTGATCTTGGAAATTTACTTTTTAAAATTTTTTTTTAAATCAATGAAAATTTTGATTAAAAATAGACTAATTAATTATTCCTAAATGAAAAGGAGAAAAACGTTCTCCATACAAGTCATAGAAGTGATTCATTTGAATTGCAAGCTTTCAATGAGTTGGCATTTTACATGAAATTTTAACTCCTTATAATCTAGTTTCCTTTGGCAGCAATTAAAACCATTTTCTAAACTCCACTATGATTTAGCTATTGTAGTATTAATTTGAATTCTTATAAATCAGAAGAATGGTTCGATCAACTATTTTAAGAACAATTCTATTCTCAGAACATCAACCCTCAGGAATGCTATTATCATTATTCTTATGAAATGTCATGAGGTCCTATTCCCCTAGTAACTTAATCTTAACATGTGTGATCCAAAGGAGAAAGTGTCCAGTTAAGCATGATGTTCGAATGCCTGGGCATTCCACTGGGATTTCTGGCATTATTATCCTGGGTCCTGGCATAGTTGGTCATAAAGAAAAAAAATCTGCTTCCCTTGCCAATTTCATTATTTTATACATTCAAAGTTCTGTTTTGAATATCTTATGCTACTGAATGTATATTTTCCACATGGAACTTTGCACAACACAGAAAAAGGATAAGCCAGACTCTTTGCTAAACTGAATAGTCCCAGGTTTTCTCAAACTGGCAGATCCAGAGGTGAGATTCTTTCTTTCTCAATTTCTCATTTAAAGTAAATGAATAAACAAGCCTTTCTACTGTCTTTACAACAGACATTAGAAGCTTTAAAAATCATGTAGTTTTACCTGACTGCAAAAATAATAATTTCAGGCCGGGCACATTGGCTCATGTCTGTAATCCCAGTACTCTGGGAGGCCGAAGCAGGAGGATTGCTTGAGCTCAGGAATTCAAGACCAGCCTGAGCACGAGCAAGATCCCATCTCTACTAAAAATAGAAACAAAAAAATTAGCAGGGCAACTAAAAATAGAAAAAATTAGCCAGGCATGGTGACATATGCTGGTATACTTGTAGTCCCAGCTACTCTAGAAGCTGAGACAGGAGGATTGCTTGAGCCCAGGAGTTTGAGGTTGCTGTGAGCAAGGCTGATTCCACGGCACTATAGCCCAGGCAACAGAGCGAGACTCCATTTCAAAAAAAAAAATTCAAAGAAGTTCTACCCATAAAAAAAAAATGTCGTTAAACACAAAGTCAGTTATTAATTACATATAGCCCTCAAGCATTTTATGTCATTGTATGATGAGGGCATATAATTTCCTATAAAAATTTTCTTAGTCCATTCCTACTGCTATAACACAATACCTTAGACTGGGTAATTTATTAAAAAAAAATGGAAATTTATTTCTTATAGTTTTGGAGGCTGGAAGCCCAAGATCAAGGCTTTAGCAGGTTTGGTGTTTGGTGAAGGCCCAGTGTCTGCTTCCAAGATGGCACCATGTGCTGTATGGTTGAAGGGGGCAAAAAGGGCCAAATTCTGCGTCCTCGTGTGGAAGAAGAGATGGAAGAGCGGGAGGGTAAAGTGGCCTAGTTAGTTCTCTCCAGCCCCTTTATAAAGTACTAATCCCATCCCTGAGGGCGGATTCCTCATGGCCTAACCATCTTTTAAATTCCCCACATTTTAGTACTGCTGCATTGGAAATTAAGTCTCACCATGAATTTTGGAAGAGGCACAAACATTCAAACCATAACCATAATATCACAGGATTTTTTTAAAAAATCAATTTTCTCATTTCTATTATGAGAGATTATTTCTAAATTTATACTGTGAAATTACTGAATTTTAATTTTCTTATTTATATTTACTTAAATTTTCTTTGTAGAAAAAGTAAATTTAATTCAAAAATTGCTATTAAATATTTTTTTCTTTATTTTAAGTAATGTAGAAAGTTCACTGTTAAAATATTGAGATGCCATTACTGTAAAATGTAAAGGGCCAAAGACCTATTGAGACAGTTTTGTTTGTAGTGAAACTATAATTTCTGACTTTAGTTCATGGTAGACAGGTATAGAAAAATAAATCAGTTGAAATAGCTAAAATTTATTTTTATACTATTTTAAAGGTCTTAAGATGAATAAAAACTAAATCTATCAAATTTATATTAACTCTAATAAGAAGATATTTTAATTCATTGGCTTTTTAAAATTTCTCATTCATTTTTACAACATCTATGACGGTGACAGGTTATGTCACTCCTGATTAAAGGTCGAGGTCCCCCCTTTTTTAAAATTAAAGTTTTAATTGAGAATTTTCAATATTTGAATGATAAAAGGGAAAGTCAGCCAAAGACCTCAAACACTGGCTTGAATTACCCAACAGAAAGAATCCATAATTAAGTTTTCTATATTTGAAAGAGGTCTTGCGTGAAACTGGAGAAAAGTTTATTTTAATTGTATAAAAAATGACATTGTATCTCCCTGATGAAAGTAATCCTGGAGTCAGGTATAAACAGACTCTGAGAGGAGAGAAAGAGAAAATGTACTTTATCTAAATTATAGGAGCATAAAAATGTGATGGATTTTGATACCGTCACAAGCTTTACAGCCGAAGTGGGAGCTTTTGATACCATGATTTTATTTTTATTTTTTAGGAAAAGAAGCAAAAGTTTGTTCAATGATATAAACTGGCCATAAAACACTCAAGAGAGGTGGAACTTGTTTTAATGACACTTCAAACTCAGCCTCTTCAGAAATATGTTTTTCTTCTGTCAAATTAAGAACCTGTTTGAAGGGCCGGAAGTGGGGGTGAGGCTGGAGCAGTCAGTGTGGGCAGGAAAAAGACGGAAGTGACTGAGAAAGAATTCAGACCACATGAAACCTCTAGCAGGTTTCAAAATAAAAACATTAGAAGTAACAGTTTGCGTTATGTTTATGCTTTCTTCTCTTGCAATGTTGTAATACATAAACAAAACCTGTTACAATGAAATGTGTTTTCTAATTTCCCTCTCACTGGCTAAAAGCTGATTCTGTTTTCCCAACTAATAGGGTGTTGTTTCGGTTGAGATTCAGGTGTTTAAAAAGTTGAGAAATAAGGCAAGCCAGAAAAGCAACGTGCTTTGCTTCCTTCTGCTTGTTAATTTAGAAAACTGGGCTGTTCCAAGCCACCACTAAATGTGCTTTATTCCATGGGTGGCAATTCTATTTCTTTTTTTGCAAGGCACTTGGGGAGTGGCTGTTCCTATTTTCATGGACAGGGAAGTCTCCGAAGGTAAATAACATGGCTTCCATGGGAAACAAGCAAAGTGGTGGAACCAAATAAAGAAACCTGTAGCTCCCCAGTTCGATTCAGGTGTCTGGTGGAGATTGGGTCTGATCTAACACTTTTAAGGTTTGCCCTGTCTACACAAACACTCAAATCTGAAACCCAGCCAATCATAGCAGTCACTGCCCACACGTGTAATCACAGGCATTTCAGAGTTTAGTCTTACGCTTTGGCTGTTACATTGGTAATGAAAATGTGCTATTCAACGTTTGCAGAATGGGGAAAGCTAACTGGCCAGTGGATTTTTCCAAACTGCCAATTATTCTTGAGAATCTAGGAGCATTTTCCTCTTTTTTTTAACATTGACAATTTGCTTGCATGTGGTTCAGTTGGTACTTAAATTTTTTGATCATCTGACATTCTTACAATAAGAGTTGAAACTTATAACTTTAATGAAAACTTTGTCATCACCAATCAAAACTATAAATCAAATTAATTACAATCATCTTTTTAAGAATCTTATGAGCATTACCCTCTTAGAGCTAGCTCACAATGCAAAATATCAACTTTCAGGCATAATTAGGGCAAATCAGAATCAATGCCATGCTCATCATACCTTCCAGTGGTTTACTGCTTTCCTCATGTATCATTCCTCCATGATTTATTCAACACAGATCTATTGAAATCGTAGAAAGTAAGGGACAAGTTATTCAAAATTGTCTCCTGGGTCTCAAAGGGATTTATAATCTTTTAGGAAGGTGGATTGGCAAATTTTGAGAAAACATAGACACAACCATGCACATGTGCACACACACACACACTCACCAGATAAATTTCTATATATATAATGGGCAAGTGCTTTTGGTTTTCTTTAATTGTACTGCTATGATCTGAAAGTTTGTGTCTCCCCCAAGCTCATATGTTAAAAACTAATCTCCCAAGGCAATGATATTAAGAGATGGGACCTTTGGGAGGTAATTAAAAGCCCTTATGAATGAGATTAGTGCCCTTATAAAAGAGGTTTGGGAGCCCGATTGTCCCTCCTGCTATGTGAGGACACAGCAAGAAGATGCCGTCTATGAAGTAGAGAGTCCTCACTAGACACCGAATCTGCTGCTGTCTCACCAAATCTCAGTCCCAGAACTGTGAGTAATAAGTTCTATTATTTATAAATTACCCAATCCGTGGTACTTTGCTATTTCACACTCTGCAACCGCATAAATGTTCTAAGACAGTGCCCACAAATAGAGTCACCCTGCTCTAGCCTCATATTTTATTCTCCATAGTCTAGTTCTTTAAGATTCATTCGCAAGCAGGTTTTCCCAGTTCTCACTGGCACATATTAGCCAGGCCTGTATCTGTGTGCTGAACAATCCCTTTCTTCCCCCAGAAGGAGCATTATTTTCCTGGTCAAGTGGACTTGTCATATATGATTGGCCCAAAAGCAATTGGGTGAAATAAGGGTAGAAAGTGAGAAAGACAAGCATCACCTTGTGAGTCACCTGTCTTGAGTGAGTCTTTTGCATAGTTTTGGGCAATGGGAGGCTTCTCTCTTCTATCAAGATGGAGGGAGGGAATTTACTCCTGTTGCACCACAGGGATGAAGATTCTCAAATTCATCCTCTCAAATGTCCTCAACCAGGCTCACTGTTCCACTCCTCCATTATCAAGGTCCAGAATTCGATATAGAAGAATTTGCCAAAAATATACATTTAGCCTCCTTTTGACTTTAACTCTCTTACTATAAAATCTTAAGCCTGATTTTCTATACATTTTACTCTTCAGATGAAAAAAATGTGAGTCTCTTTAAATTCTACAAAGAGTAGCTTCTGGCTTTCACACTCTGCAACCTTATTTGATAGCCTGTTTTCTTCCTTTAGAGCCTGTATGGTGATTAACAACAGCTAACTAGTTCCACGATCTTTCTCAATATTGTTACCCCATATATTTCATGTGAAGAGTTATTACAACATCAATGTATTCCCTATTCCTTTGTACTTCAATCCACCACAGTAAAAAGCAGGGTGCTGACTAACGTCATTGGCCTCCCTGGATTTTGGAAACAACACATACCACACTAGGAATACTGCTTTATTCCATGTAAGGAGTGACTCAGAAAGCTGTCAGTTTTGAATGTGGCCCAGAGCAAGATGGCTGTGCAGCAGTTTCAGGCTATGGTACAAGTAACCCTGCCACTTGGTTCAAATGGCTTGGCAGGTCCCATGGAACAGGAAGTCTTTCTGGTAGAAAAAAATATTATGTCTCATCTCTGGAGAGCCACAGAGAAAAGCCACAGGACAGCCATAGGAATTGGACCAGTCCTACCACCTTTAGGAAAGAACTAGTCATATTTGAAAATCAGCTCCTTATATGCTACAGAGCCCTCCTAGAGACTAAGCCCCAGAACATGGACTCTCAAGTGACGATGTGATGAGATGTCCACCAAGAGATGGATCCAGGAACCATGTCTGGGTCTTTTCCTTCTCTGTCAGGTCATTGTACAAAATTCCCCACTTGCGTGTCAGCCTAACAAAGGCTAAAGATGTCAGCTAAGGGAGGAAAGTCAATGCACCAGAGGTAGCTGGTGCAGGAGTTGTGCCCTCTGTACCTGTTTAATCTTATCTGGATTTCCTGCTCAATGCTTTGTCAAGCAAATTAGACAAAGAAAAGTGCTGTCTAAGGATGAAGAAATCTGGAATGCATGACAGGAAGAAGATTAGGATGTTGGAATCAACTGTAGTGACAGGGAGTGTAAACCTTCATTAAATATTTCTACTGGTAGGTTTTTAATTTTTTTGAGGGGGTGTGTTTTAGAGACATTGTGACTGGCCGCTAGCATATGGTGTTTGTATTAGTTTGCTGTAACTGCATAACAAATTACCACTCACTTGGAGGTTTAAAAAGCTATCTCAGAGTTCTATAAGTCAGAACGCCAGGAAATCTTCCAAAATTAAGGTATTGGCCAACGTGAGCATGTATTTGGAGGCTCTGAGAAATCAACTCCTCTGAGCCTATTCATCTTGTTGAAGTAGAATCCAGTTCCTTACAGTTACAGGAGTGACAGCCCTGTTTTCTTGCCAACTGTTGGCTGTATGCCCTCTAAAATTGAAATCTTAACCCATAGTACCTCAGAATGTGACAGCATTTGGAGATAGAATCTTTAAAGAGGGAATTAAGGTAAAATCAGGTCATATTCGTGGGCCCTAATTCAATATGATTAGTGTCTTTAAAAAGAGGAATTTTAGACACAGACACGTACACGGGAAAAACCATGTAAAGATACAGGAAGAAGATTATCATCTACAAGCCAAGAAGAGAGGCCTTGGAAGAAACCAACCCTGCTGACATCATGATCTTAGACTTCTGGCCTCCAGTATTATGAGAAAATAAATTTCTGTTATTAAAGCCACTCAGTTTATAGCAATTTGTTGTGGAAGCCCTAGGAAATTAATACAAGGCTGCTCTCTGGTCCTTGCGCGTGGCTCTTTCCATCTTTGAATCAGCAATAGTGCATCAAATCCTTCTTGCTCTTTGAATCTCTCTGACTTTCCCTTCTTCTACCAGCCAGAGAACACTGTCTATTTTCCACTGTTCCTACAGGAGACAATTTCATTATATTTTCTGCCATGACATAGCAAGGATCTTCTATCCTCCTATTTCCAATAAGCTGTCTCTTACTTCCTTCTGAGCCTTTACTCATAAAAGCCCTATTTCTACTTATGATGACATGAGACAATACAAGCATTCTCTACTATACTTTTCCAAGTTTTCCTCAAACTTCTTCCAGCCTCCATCCACTTGATTTTAAAGCTATCCTCACATTTTTATGTGTTTGTTATGGCACTACCTACTCCCAGGCAGCAAAAATCTACACCAGTCAGAGGTCAACGAGAGACGTAGAACTTTTAAGATTATACAGGTGCTAAGATTATAACTCTCTTGATAGATGGATAGGTGGATGGATAGATAGATGGATGGATGGATGGATAGATAGATAGATAGACTGCATGGTTGTGGGAGCTGAATAATAAAGCCCCAGATCCACAGAAAAGGCAGTCAGGAAGGAGAAGCCTTGAACCTATGGCATGGCTGAAGCTGTCTTCTAAGGAAAACCACAAACAGGATGAACCTCTATGGGAACAGACTGAAGATGTTGTCCACAGAAAAATGCTTTTCTTTCTCTCTTGGGGAAATGCCAACCCTGCTTTTAAGGTCTTCCAATTGATTCACTTAGGTCCACTCGCATTATCCAGGATAAGCCCCCTTACACAAAGATATTTTAGGACTTTTTATTACATCTAGAGAATTCCTTCACAGCAGCATGTGTATTTGTGGTAGATTATGTAACTGAGAACCATAGTCCACCAAGTCGACACATCACAAAAGCCACCAGCACAGCGTTAGTGCTCTCTGTATGAGCCCTTAGCACTCACTCTTCCCTCATGGGCACAAAGCATCCTATTGTGAGAATTGTGGTGCTCAGGCCAGGAGTCTTTTCTCAGTCTGTGCAGCGCCAGACAGAATGGAAATGTTGGGGAATTAACATCTCCAGGAAGTGTCCTCAGCCCATGACAATTGGGACTTATGGTATAAATATATCAGCTTCCATACCCCTCAGACACTCTTCTCTGGGCAGGATTGAAATCCAGTTACCCTCACCTGCAGTCTGCTCATCACCTCCTTCCCATCTGTCTCGTCTTCCCATGTCCCTAACAATGATCCCTGGAGTCACCTTCCAAATAAACCACTAGCACTGAAATTCTCATCTCAAGTCTTGCTTCTGGGGTAACTCTTCTAAGACACTTCTCTTCTCAGTCTTCTTCCCTTGCCAATTCCTAACCAAATCAGTCAGCATTCTTGGTGGCAATGAACACCAAATGATCCTAGTAAACCTAATAGGTAGAGACTATTTTCAATGAGGCTATTAGATGGATTCAGCAATACATGGCAATTTAGAGAGATAGGTTCAGAAAATGACAGAAATGAAGAGAGATGGGTGGTTGGGGACATAGCTGTGATTCTCCCTTAGACACTGTCTGCTTAGAAAACCCCAGTCACTGGAAACTCACTATAGCACCTGTTGACTGCCACCTTCTCAGGAGATTTGCCTGTGCTCGTATTAATAACTTTGTGTCACTCACGTAAGTCCCAAGAGGGGCATCTGATTGGCAGACTCAGGGTCACATGGCCACTCCTTAGCAGCTAGGAATCAAGAACAGTATATACCTACCTTCAATAGAAAGTTTGACCTACTGGGTGGTTTAAAGGAGATAATGTTCTCCACACTCCCAGTAACCATTTGTAATAGAGATCTTGGCATCTGATAAATCTTATTTTTAGTGTATACAGTGATGCTAGTGTAAATACTGGATTCTTAGGAAAGAAGTTTCAACTTCACTCATCCTCCTTGTTTGTCTTTAGAACATTTTCACGTGAGCTCTGGGCATAAACGCATGCACAGCAAGACTGTACATACATATACGTACACACACACACACACATACGAATAGCAGGAACAGCTCGACGTAAAAATTATTTTATAGGATTTCAACTAATGACTCATCTATTTCTTTCCTCTCTATGTTAAATAAATTTGAGGAAAACTAAATGTCAGAGATAATTACTTCAGAAATCATATGAATTCTCTACCAAAATGTAACTAGATAAAATAAGTAGGACATCCCAGGCCCCTGAACTAGCTGCATTTGAATTTCATATGCCAAACTCACACTTGAAAGAGAAAAAATAAAAGACATATGTGAGGGATGGAAGCAGAGCTGCAGTTGAAAACTGTTTAGGTCACGGTTAGGTTAAATCCAGGGTGAGGCAGAAGGAAGGGTGAGAAAGAGTGTAAGAGGATCTTTTAAAAACAGATTCTAATCACTGAAAGCACACAAAACAAGCCACTGATGAGAAGTGTGACTTATGGTGCTGTCAAGCATATTGTTAAATTAAAAAAAAAAAAAAAAGAGGAGAGAGAGAGAGAGAGAGAAAGAGAGAGACTAACATGACCTATGTTTCAAGCACATGGAAATTTTAGATAAGCATATTTTATTTAAGGTATGTTTATGTATTTCTTTTACCAGAAAGCTCATATGCTTTGCAGGTGGTCAGTATAAATTTCTGCTTTATTACAAAACCTAATATTTCTCTTCTACTTGTCTACATCCTCCAAACAGCAATTCCCCACATTTCCCAAACAGAATGCATGAGATCAAAAGTTTTACAAATATTAAACCTCTCAGAATATGTAAATTAATCTCCTTTTATAATTTGGAGTTTAGATGCCTTGCACTCAAGAATTTACAAAACCAAAAGAACAGATTCTATTACGATGAGTATACGTTGCACTAAAAACTCAGCTAAATGATAAAGATATAAAACTAATTGAGAACTGTCTTCTAGAAACTTACAGTTTAGAAAAATACACACACAGATGCAATAGATGTTATTACTGAGGCATGGCCAGACTTACAATGGGAGAAACACAGAGATCAAAAAACACAGTGGTAAAAAGTGAACCACAAGCAGGAAAATGAGTTCTACAGTGTGTAATAGGAAGGTGTAAAATATAAGGTTGAAGATATAATCAAAGACAAGATCAGGGAGGGCCTCCTGTGTGATTTGAAGGAATGTGTATGATAACAGACAGTGAGGAGACATTAAAAGGCTTGATGGTAGGAACCACATTATCAGATTTACATTTTAGATGGAACTGTGGGGAATACATTTAAGGGGGCAGGTTTGGGGACAAAGAAGACAGGCTATTGCAGCAGTTCAGATGAGACTATGCAATACCTGAACCAGGAAAGAGATAGAAAGAAATGAAATAGAGAATATACATTTTTAAATATTCAATAGTTTAAAAAAAAATAGGTCTTGGCTTCGGTGCAAGTGGGAGTAAAAAATGCTCAGTTTAGGACAATTCCTGGTTTTCTAGCTTGGGAACTCTTGACTTAGGTGATGTGTCCATGGTGTGGCAATGGAATCAAAGCAATCAGTTATGGGAGAAGAACTATTCACCTTCGAGCCTGTTGTGTTTGATGTGCGTGTGCACATTACACAGTTGGAAAACCACAGGAGAATTGGAGCCTACAGCTGGAGGCTGGCAGTCATCACTGTGGTAGGCAGAACAATGCCCCCTACCCAAAGATCTTCAGAACCTGTGACTATACTATTAAATACTTTATATGACAAAAAGGACTTTGCAGGTATAATTAATTTGTAGATCTTGAGATGGGGAGACTATTCTGGATTACCCAGGTGGTAAGATTTAATCACAGGGGTCCTTTAAGGGAAAGACAGAAACATTAGCATATGTGGGGTAGTTGTGAAGAAGGAGTTAGAGGTCATAGAAAGAGATTTGAAGATGCTATAGCACAGGCCTTGAAGTGGCCGCAGGCAGGAAGTCTCTAGAAGGTGGAGGAGATGCCTAGATTTTAGATATTTTATCTCCAGAACTATAAGGTAACAAATTAGTTGGTTTTTGTAAGCCACTACATTTGTGATGATTTTGTACAACAGCCATAGAAAACATACAAACTCCTTACAAGAGTTAGATAAATCCACAGGTATGATTTGAGAGAGAAAGAGGGTAAATGCTAAGAAAGAAATGGTTGTAAAATGGAGCATGGGAGAAACCAACTTTTAAGGAGAAAAGTAGAGGAAGAAAGTAAATATGTAGTTAATACCTTCAAAAATTTGTAAATATATAATATATAACATATATATAATAAATGCAAGGACAGAAAAAATGAGATGACACAGATTTAGTTATTTTTCGTGGGACATTATCTCATATTCATTTGATGAGGGAAATTGTTTTTTCATAGCTAGTTACTTCATCTCTCACTCCTTTTTTATTCTAAAAATTAAATGAAAACAAAACCAAACTAAATACCGAAAAGAAAATTTAGTATATATTCCTGAGTACAGTTTGCAGAGTGCAGTATCTAGGGGTTGTGGATTATTGCTCTGTTCTTCCTTAATTGGACAAATACAAGAAGGGAGACTACCCCAAGGAAAAATGAATGACATCTCTCTAGGGAACTCTTTTCTTGCCCAAGAATCTATATTTAAATAAAGTAAAGGTCTGTTAAGTAAAGGACAGAAATGTGTAGTTATAGCCGCAACATTAGGAATTGTTTGTCCTAACGAATGTGCAAAAGAATGTCATGAAAAGCAGACTAAAGGCATCATTCTCAACACTTCTTTCCTCCCATTCCTCCACTCGGATCCAAACATTTTTACCGTCTTCTGCCAGCGTAGAAGTCAAGCATGTAGTGTGGGCATCTGAAGAGCAAAATCTCTTGGGAGGCCAAGAAAAACATGAGCTAATCCTCCAGGTTTCTCAGTCATTTGCAAGTTTCCCCTTCAAAGTAAGAAACAGCCAGGAAGGTATGAGAGTAGGCTGACGGTTTCTGCAACGGCCTCAAAAATAAAGACGTGGTAATTTTTCTTAAGATTGACATTGACTCATTGATGAATTTTTTTTTTCTGACACAAAGAAAGGCATGTAATTAAACTTTCTTTTCCTAACAGAATCAGGTTATGGAAATTTAATATCACAGCCTTGTTACAGGCCTGAGAAGTTAATGAATGGAAGCTGTTTAGGTGCAGAGAAGCAGTCAAGGTTCTCCAAAGTCTGGTCCCTGAAGGCCTGCCCAGCCTCTCCTACTACTTCTTTGTTCCAGACATGCTATACAACTGGAGTTTCTCACACTCCACTTCTCAAGGTTCTGCACATTCTCTGTCCTGGTTTAAGGTTTCCTCCCTCAGAAAAGTAGCCCTGATTTTCTCAAGTGCAAATAATCACCCCTTTCATTGATCTAGGCCTGCACTGTCTGATGTGGTAGCCACCGGCTGCATGGGACTGCAGAGTACTTGAACTATGGATGGTCCAAATTGAGATGCAATGTAAGTGTAAAATGTATGCTGGATTTCAAAGACATAACGGAAAAAGAGAATGAAAAACATTTCATTAATCATTTTTTAGTGTTAATTATATATAGCAATGAAAATATTTTACATATGATCATTAAATGAAATACACCATTAAAATCAATTTCACCTGTTTATTCTTACCTTTTTAATGTGGTTAATAGAAAATTTTAAATCACATGCATGATTCATATTTGTGGCTGTCTTTGTATTTGTATCTTATTGGATAGTGCTGCTTTAGACCTTGTCCACTCTGATCACAGAACTTAACAAATCTATGACAATAATTGGAACCACCTCCTCTAATAGACTAAGTCTTGTCAATGGAAAAGGTCATGTTTTATTTGTCCCTTGTCCCTGCTGCCTATGATAGCACTTAGAACTTATTAGACACATAATAAAAAAAATCTGCAGGATAAATGGAAATTAAAGCATGAGAATAATATTTTTTAAGCAATTATATAGCTCAAGTTATATTGTTACATATTATTAAAACATTAGTATTGAGTAAAATGGTTTAGGATTATATTTCCTCATTTTTCTTTTTTGTTCTCAATGGTATTTGATAATCTATTATACAAAAGTTATGAAATTCTACCATTAAAATTATGTTCTTACTACTTTAATTTAAAAAGCTGATGATACATTCAGGCCACCAAGAAGCATAGGATTTTTATTGGCAATATGATATTAGCTTAGCTAATCATACTCACTTAACCAGAAAACATTGTGTGTTTTCTAAATATTTTTAACGTCAAGAAGATAGTATCAAATAAAAATAAAACAATCTTATTGTCATATTTTATATATATATATCAATATATATGATGTCTTAAAGAATGTGTCTTTCAGAATCTACACGGAATTGCAAATTTTGTAACAAAAAACAATTCCATTGCCAACATCACGAGTTTGACGTATTACACTCTCCAGCCCAATGGGTAGCAGCTCTCCAATTGTGATACTTGAAAGTACCATAGGAAAAAAAATAAGAAAAAGAAATATAGCCTGAAAACAACAAAGTCCTTCAATCTTAAAAGAAAGCTTCAATTGTGCTTTTTATCTTGTACTTACTAAGATAGAAAAAAATAACTAAGTATTTTATAAAAATTCCACATAACTAAAAATATGTAGTTGATGGAAATGCTTTAGGTTTTGCAATATCTGATTTGATCTGGATTTTATTATTTTGTTGTGCATTTTCTTAGTGTACATTACAGAACGTGTTATGAGAAAAGGCAAGAGAAAGCCCAGGTAGGCAGTGTAGGCTTGAGCTGGCCATGCCATGGGTCAGTAGTTTAAGTACAGTCAAGTATTGATTTAACATTGCTTTTGCTGAAAAATAAATTATTCAGTAAGATCCATTTGTGAATTGTGGTATCTTTTTCATAAAAATGCTTGATAAAATATGCAGTTATTTTAAGACAATACTAATCTCCTACAGGCTTCAAAACATAGCCATGGTAGAGCCACTCAATAACCATCTGACCTTGGGAAAACTAGTGACTTTATAGGATCTTCAAATTTTTCTGGAAATTAAAGATTCTCATCCCAGGGCCTGCCTGTTTCACAAGTTGTTTTATGTCTACAAGAGTGGTGAAGTTGGATGCAGAAAATCTAGGTGCATTTATAAATTTAAGTGAGTTTTTATTTCACTGGACTTCAGTTTCTCATTCAAAAATGAGAATTTACGATAAACTTCAAAATCAATTTCACCTTAAAAAGTTTTTTAAAGAAAATCATATTGCTCATATTGTCTTGACTACTGTTAAAATATGCTGTCTTATACAAAGTAATACATAAAATGGTATTTAATAAACTCTCAAGAACTATAGTATGTAAGAATTTGCTTATATTAGAATACTGGGCAATTTATTATATCTCTTTTACCATGATGGTGATCAAAACTACACTCTCTAAAGGGAAAATATTAGCAGAGATCTGGAACATTATCTAATCTCAGGTACAGATTTATTTTTCGAGCTTCATCTGGATGCCAGTTTCAGAACGGTGTTTAGTCACTCTTTTATAATGCACTATGATGGAAAAATGTGGTTTTTAAATTTCTTGAAAAGCAAACCACCATTGGAAACTCACATTCTTGTATTTATGATTGTGTAGCTGCTGGGATTTGCAAAAGCCTTAAAGAGCTGGGTTCAGATTTAATGAGTGCTATAAATACCAGAGTAAATTAGGAATAACAAAAAAAATTCCTGAGTCTGTATACTCTGAGTTTTGTCTCACAGACTGATAGACTTAAAGGTATGGTACAGGTTAGGACACTTTTCTTCTTTAACTTTTAAAGTAGAAGAAAGCTCCCCACTCCAAGAAAAAAAAATCCTAAAAAAATAGCATTTTTTAAAGATACCATATTTCATTTTATAAATTATTCCATGAAATTTTGTAATTTTTGATAACACAGCCAGAGACATCTAAGTCTATAGATGTTTGGATCCCCCCTCTGCTTTGACACATTCAAAGATGACCCTGTAATTTACAGGATAAATCCAAATTCCTGATCACAGCCTCACACAGGCCAACTATGTTTTGACCTTTATCTCCTATTCCTCCGTCACCCTGAAAGGCACCTTATGCTCCAACCACACTATTTCCGTTAAACTTTGTTTTCTTTCATGCAGCTTCACCTGTGTCTTTTTTCTTTTGTTTGCATCAAATATGCTATTAGACTGTTGCATCTTCATATACCCTACTCCACTGTGCTGGAGTTAAAATCACCTGATTTTTTTTTTTACACACACACACTCACGTACACGCAAACTTCCACCTAAAGTCACCTCGTAAGGTCCATTGCAACATCGCTCTCATTGTTACATACCCTCAGACCTCCAGACTCAGTAATATGTCCTTCTGCTCTTCTTCCATCATACCATGTAGCAGTGCAGAGTAATTAGAATTGTGCCCTGAACATAAAAGGTTATCAATTAATACCTACTGAATGTTGAATGAAATCAAATATGCCAACTCAATTAACATATGATAGATACACCTTTGAAATTTTGAGCAAGGCCCTTCGTATATCTGAGTATTATTCCTCTTTTCAACTGACAATGAAGACAATTGTATCTACATCATAAGTTTGCGGATAGGGATAAAACAAAATACATAGTATTTAGAACAGTGACCGATCTTCCCAATGACCACAGTAAACATTCCACTTAAGTGTAATCTCTAAGAAAGTAAGATAATTCTGTTTAACACATGACTAAATGACAAGTACCATGAATTATGTTTGTATAAGTAGATGATCAATAAATACAGATGAGTGAATGAGTAAATGGATAGTGCAATATGTTACACTATAAAGAGCTCATCCAGTAACTGTTTAACCAATATAAGTGGTAACTTTTTCTGTCTGGATATTAGGGAAGCACTAAGGAAAACTACTTGATGGTCAATAGCGTACACTCCTACGCAGGTTGCCTATGGTAGAATCCCAGCATAGTCACTTACTAGTTGTTTGCCAATTCATTTAAGTTAATTAACTCTGTTGAAATTTCTTATCTGTCTGTGTTTTTGCCAGTTCTCCCTAAAATGAAGATATTTTGTGATAATTACAGCAGTTAAACGTAAAGCACTTACAATAGTTCTAGCACATAGGAAGGTTTCAATAGATATTGCGATTCTTTGGTTATTACAAGTACTTTTTTACTTTATATTATCAAAAACAGAGTAATTTGGCTGGTGAAGTAGAAATGACACAAACCAAAAGAGAAGAAGAAAACCTCAACCATACTAATAGACAAGAATAAGGTGAGTTTTCGGACATGTTTTGTATAATCAAACAACTTAGGATAGATTCCCAAGCCAGATTAAGAGTAAATTTACTCTCGAAGTAAGAAAGCATCTCTGAAATTAATCTTCACTTACATAGTTACATATTGTCATAAGGAATAAGAAAATTAAGGCCCAGTTCAAGGCCCTAGGGTGCCTGAATAGTGAGTTTCAGATGAACTGAGTATTTGAGGTCAAAATAGAAATGATCTTAAAATTATATATAATAAAGCTGTTAAAAAATTTATATTTAAAAAATGAAAGAAAGTGTGAATAGGCTAGGTGATTCCACATATTAATTTCCTTCATGGGTAGTAACTAACATTGTTTTGAGTGCTTTCTATAATTTGCCTAAGATTCTATGACGAGAACCTCTTTCACTCTTCTAAAATTAAAGCATTCATAAAATAATAATTTTTAAAAAACTTTCACTTTCTTCTAAAACGGGAAGCTTCCTTTTTTCGTTTTTGTTTTTGATGAAGTTGATTATGACCCACAAACCAGAGTATATGCAGAAGAGTGTGGTCAACTGGCATATAGGCTAAAACAAACATTTTACACAATACCATGAAGGATGATAAAATATTTTGCCTGGAGTTCTTTGATTGTAGAAGAAATTAGGATTTGAATTCATGCAATCATTTGAGAGCCCAAATAGAACAAAAAGGCAGAGAAAGGACTAATTCACTGTCTTTCTCTGTCTCCCTACCCTGCCAATCCTGAGCTAGGGCATATATCTGTCTTCTCCTGCTCTTGGACATTAAAGAAACCCCGGTTCTCGCCCCTCCCCCCTTCTCAAGCCTTTGACCTCAGACTGAATCACACCACCGACTTTCCTGGTTCTCCAGCTTTCAAAGGGCGTATCGTGGGACTTCTCAGCCTCCATAATGTGTAAGCCAATTCCCATAATAAATCTTCTCTTATATATCTATATATATCCTATTGGTTCTATTTCTTTGGAAACCCTGACTAATATATCCTGTGACTTTCCTCAGGCCAGGACTGGAACAAAAGCCTGGAAATTAGAGGGAACTCAAAATCAGGAAGAATTTTCTTAGAGGTGGCCAGCAACGTCATGGTCTGCCTGATATGAAAGTGAGCTCTCTCCATCTTTGAAAACACAAAAAGAGAGGTCAGATAAACATCTACACACATGCCTCAAATCAGGGTGAGGTTCGAGAGTTTTTACATCAATAGACATAATTCCACTCATCAGAATTAACAACAGCTATTTAGTAGTAATAGATAAATTACAGACATTTCCTGAATTAGAAGAGTGAATTGACAGGAAAACCACTTGGACTTTTGTAGTTGTATTAATTCTTGTTGTGCAGGCATGACTTAAAAAAAACATTATACAGGACAGTAACTTTTCGTGAATGTTAGGGACTTTACTACTCTGTTCTTAGTCTTCTGCATTTTTCATGATGTGCACTATCTCTTTGGTTATTTCTTCTTGTCTCATGGCTTTAAATAGCATCTGGACACTCATAATTCTGAACTGTGGTGTTTTCGGATCTAAGCTCTCTCCCTTAATGGCTCCCTAATTCATGAATTGTGAAAGTCAAAATCCTTATAATGGTCTTGAAGGGGCTAAGAAGTAGCGGCTCTTGTCTCTGTAACTCTTCTTACCTCATCTACTCCTTCTCACCCCTCATCTACCTCATTCCAGCCACTCTGGCTCCTTGTTCTTTTTTTATTTATTTTATTTATTTTTTTTATTTCAGGATATTATGAGGGTACAAACATTTTGGTTGCATTTTATGACTTTGTCTCTTCGAAGCGAGGATTAGAGGCATGTCCTTCCCCTCTACAATGCTCACGGCATCCATTACTTGTGAGTTTACCCCCCCCCTCAACCCTCTAACCCCTGGAGAATATTACTACTGTGTGAGCTGCATAGTGTTGATCAGTCAGTGCCAATTTGATGGCGAGTACACGTGGAGCCCATTCTTCCGATCTTGTGATACCTCACTTCCGATAATGGGCTCAAGCTCTATCCAGGAAAGTAAAAGAGGTGCTAGATCACTGTCGTTTCTTATAATTGAGTAATATTCCATTATATTTGCTCCTTGTTCTTTTTCTGACATGCTGGGCACAC
>CAUYSK010044156.1:0-15018 GCA_963575035.1 Avahi laniger | reverse complement strand
TGGTGGTAGTGTTCCCTAACGTTATATACCACCAGGAAAATGTAATGTATGATGCATGAACTAAGGGCAACAGAAGGTGCCAGGTTGACCAAAAGAAAACGAGAGCCCTTTACAGCAGTAACCTTAGCCACCCTTTTCGGCCTAGGAATAATAGGAGCAGGGACAGGTATCTCATCTTTAGCAGTGCAGCACAGAGGGTTCAACAGTTTAAGGGCCGCCATAGATGAAGACATAGCCAGAATTGAGGAATCCATCTCCCTTTTAAAAAAATCACTGACCTCACTATCTGAGGTGGTGCTACAGAACCGAAGGGGGCTGGACCTAGTTTTCCTCCAGCAGGGGGGGCTATGTGCGGCCCTAGGGGAAGAGTGCTGCTTCTATGCTGACCATACAGGGGTAGTTAGAGACTCCATGGCTAAAGTCGGGGAAGGACTAGCAAAGCGAAGGCCAGAGCACAAACAGGAAAAAAGATGGTTTGAGTCATGGTTCAATAGTTCCCGCTGGCTAACTACCTTGCTTTCCACCTTATTAGGACCCCTAATTGTACTTCTGCTCATCCTCACTTTCAGACCATGTGTTTTAAATAGAATATTCTCTTTTGTAAAAGAGCAAGTCAACACCGTGCAGTTATTGGTATTATGGCAGCAGTACCAAAGGCTGAGCCGTGATACCTGCTTAAAAACGGGAAGAGTGCAGGACCCCACATACGAGCAAGAGTGCTCGTAGGAACAAGAAAAAGGGGGGAAATGAAAGGCAGGAATTGACAGTAGGAGAATGTACTTTGTTTAGTGTGAAACAGAAACTGTTTTAGATTTTTAAAAATGTGTTCTCTTTGAGTCTAACTAACGCCATTTGATTCTGTAACCGCGCTTGCTTTTAGTTGTTAGTCAAATATAGTTAATCAGAATGAAAAACAGGGCAGGAGTAATTCCATGACAGGCTGAACTTCCTAGAGTAGGCCTAAGTTTCAGTTTCCCCAAAACCCAAACGCGGACCAAAACTGGACCCTGCGGGAAAATTGAAAATCTCGAGGCTTGGAGCCAACCAATCAGGAGTCAAAACAATCCGCCACTTTCCAAGGAACCAATGGACTAAGGGGGGAAGGGGGATGGTGTGCCCAGCGTGTCATGTGGAACCTGCGTGTCATGTGCCACCGGTGTGTCGTGTGCAAAAGAAAGTATAAAAGCTTCACTCTTACCCCAGGGCGGGATCCTGGTTCGTAGGGGAGGCCACTGTGTTGGTGCCCTGGGACTTGGACCCTAGCTGGAGCTAGTCAATAAATTCCTTTGCCATTTGCAGCCTCGGTGACTCTGCCTCTCTGTTCCTGGGGCCAGGGAACCGGCTCTTACACTGCAGGCACTGGGCTTCTTCACACTGGCTCGCCCAGGGCTGTACTAGCCTCCCAGAGTAAGGTAAGAAAAAGCAAGAGGTGTCCGACGTGTCGTTTATGTACTCACCATCCAATTGGTATTAACTGATCAACACGTAAGTGCACATATAAGAATAATATCTATTGGATGTTGGGCAGGGGGGAGGGAGGAGGGGGGAGAGGGAACGGGTATATGCATACACAAAGAGTGCAATGCGCACCACACGAAGGATGGACGTATTTGAAACTCGGACTTGGGAGGGAAGGGAGGCAAGGGAAACATAGGGAACTGAAACATCTGTATGCTGAAATATGCTGAAATAAAAAAAAAAAAACCACACAACGGAGCCGGTCCGAGACCGTCAAACCGCGGGTGGAGCGGGGAGAAGCGGAACCCAGCCGCCCCCGGCTCTGCCCTGGCCGCCCTCTTCTACCCCAGACCTCACTCTCTGGGGCCACCAACCCTCCCTCAAGCCCGCTCTATGCCCCAGAAGACCCGACAAAGTGGCAAAAGGATCAGTACCTTGTAGAAAGCCGCATTGGAGCAGCGAACCTCCACCGCCAGCTCCGCCACGTTGGAACCGCAAAGGCCCTGTTTTTTCATTCTTGAGATGCTTTTAGGATAATGGTCTCCAGTTCCATCCAAGTTTCTGGGAAAGACATTATTTCGTTCTTTTTTATGAATGAGTAGTGCTTCCTGGTGTGTGTGTGTGTATACACCGCATTATCTTTATCCACTCATTCGTTGATGGGCACTTAGGTTGATTCCAAAAATTTCATTTTCATATTAACTTTTTAATTTTACCTTTATTTTTTTCTCTTCTCTATGAAACAGCAGTATATTTGAAAGCAGCGGGAGTGTTCTCAACATAATGCTTAGCGATACATTTCCGGTGGCTACCATTGTCAGGATCTGTGATAAGCACTTTACTTTCTAAAGTGCTCAAATAACCCTGCTATGTAGGTATGATTATTATCACCAAATCACAGATAAGAAAATAGGGATTAGAGAAAAATTAAGCCCAACTGATTCTACATGCAGAGAGGTTGTACACTAGGTTTCCCCACGTGATTCCTCAGTGACTTAATCAAGAAATAAAAAAAATGGGCTTCAAGTTTCATGAAACATCAGTCACATGAGAATAATGGAAAAGCAAAAGGAATGTAAAAGAAAGATACTGATGGAGGGAAAAAGGAGAAAACATATGGGAGAATCAGAAAATAGAGAAGATTGTTGAGAAAAGAAAATGTATTACTGTATTTATTTATTAAGTATATTGTTAAGCTTCTAGGTTCTGAGATAATGGAAGATTTATATATTATCTATGCAGATAATATATAAATAATAGATAATATATATTTATATTACTATCATATAATGATAGACAAATTATTTAGATATAGTTAATCATGAAAGTGGCACATTAATACCTGACATGACAGATAGAAACAGAGCCTGTGAAGGTGGGACAGAAAGCAACGTAAGAGGTGAGAGAAACACAAGGACACCGTAGAATGGACTGGTTGTGGAGAGATCTTAACAGTTGGAGAAGTTACGGGACTTCCCTAGGCAAAGATGTGGGAGTCGTATAGATCAGGAAAATGGGGCTGGGCATAGTTGAGTGCCCGGAGAAAGGCTGAGGGGACTCTAAGTTGAACTTCTAGGGTGAGGAGTTGGGTGGAAGTTAATTCCAAAGGAGGCACTCAGGAGGGTCTGATCATGCAAAGTCTGGGTTCTATAGATTCATCCTTTTAACACAGGGGGATGCTTCTGAAATGTGTTGGAGCAGACCTTCCTTTGGGACGATTATCAGGACAGGGGACACGGGCCCTTAGAGAGGAGAGTTACAGAGAAGTGAGGGAAGACCCTGGAAGCTCATGGATGGTTTAGCCATAAGGTAAACCAGGACCTGGGACCAGAGAAATTCCAGTAGGAAGAGGAAATAAGAGATAATAGAAATGGGAAGTATAGGAAAAGGAAACATTTTAAAGCGCTGATTTTTATCTTGGGGCAAGCTTGTGTGTGTAGAGAGTAAGGATTTTTTCTGCAGTCAGTAATGAAAGGGAATAGCATGAAAACTCATCCTGGAGGGCTAACATAGTTTGGTGTAGAGTTCTTCACCCTGTATACCCCTTTACAACCAGGGTACACCTGAACGTCAGAGTACAGTGTGGCAGGATGGGCGAGGGTGCACGGACTTGGTGTGGGTGTGCGTGCTAGCTCCATCTCTCACCTGCTGGGAGGCCAGGGACCTCTCTGTGCCTCAGCCAGTTCTTCTGCATGTAAAATGAGGGTGTTCACTGTGTGGCTGTTGTGAGATGATCCATGTAAGCCTGCGAAGCACAGAGCACTGCGCTGGTCTCAGCGAATGCAGAGCTCTGGCACCCAGTATCTGGACACAGGCCTGCAGTTCCATCATTGTGTTCATCAGCAAACACACTCAGACAGCGTGGGCTGCTCGTGTCATGTTGTACAAGTTGGCTTCCTAGTTATTCCTACAGTGCAGCCTATAGTACTGATTTCCTGAAGACCAAGAATGCCTCTTATTTCTCCCCTTGAGTGAAAGACATGAATGAAAGATAAGAATTGGCCTTTTAAAACTTTTTTTGGGTGACGGGAATGGTGCTGTAAATGCAAATGAAGACATGTCCCTTTACATTTACAGGCGTGTCTTCCTGAAGATGTGAAATTGTAGCTAACTGCATTTTTCTTGGTTTTAGATACCAGAATGCATAAATAAGATGTGCAAGTGGAAGGGCTCTACAATCTCTTTTACGGTGATCGTCCTTGCCAAAGCGATCACTGTTCTAGGTGGAGATTAGTTCTACAGATCTAAAACCATTCCAAAGCCGGCTCTAATGTAGGAACCAAAGGTCACCATTCTCCCCACCCTCACTTTGAGCAGAGGCTTGTGTGTTAGTGAGAAGCCTTCTGCTGCTACTTTCTACGATATGAGTATGCTTTAACTGGATTTAATGTTCTTGAAATGAAAATGGATGGAAATACAGCTTCACAGATGTATGCACATAAAGGAGTCTTCTGTACTTGTTGAGGATACAGTGAACACACACGCACACACACACACATGTTTAGAGCAGTTCCCTTAATAAATCTGACAGCTACTTCGTTATGGAAAACATGAATTGTGAGGTGACAGTACAGCCTGTCCTGCCCTATAAACCTCTGGAGCACAAAGAACATTGAATATTATATTTATACTTCTTATGTTTGTAACTATACTTATTATCATGCCATTACTCAGTTATTATGCATCATAATGTGCCCTGTGCCACCATGAGTAGGCATGAATCAACCCATCCCATTGTGGTAGTATTATTTTTTTAGGACACTCCTGTGCGTTCCATTCATTTGGTACAATTTTCTGAGCTCTGACTATTGCTGACAGCTGTTACAACATCAGTCTGCCTGATCAATTTATTCTCCAAAAGCCTTTCACCCAGGTTGGGTCTGCAAAGCACCAACACGTCTAACAACCTGATCAAGAAGCCTTTAGTAGAGTGTATAGCAGCAACAGACAGGCGGACGCATAAGGAAAGCAGCTAACCTAAAGCAAATAGAAACATTTCCTGGGGAAAATGAGAGGGTTGTCAGGAGATGCTTTTATCTGAGAGCCACAGTGGCCCTACTCATCTCTGCCACTAGCGGCAGAGCCCAGGGTGTGGGAGTGACCTTGATTCCAAGTCCATGACAAGGATCCCATTTACACAAGGTCAGAGTTTTCAAGTTGCATATTTTACGTCTCCAAACAACCAGGCACCAGGGAGCACAGTACAGAGGAAACAAACAACGAAATGAATATCGTTCAACTTGGTTGCTCAATTTAACATGTTCATGTTGCATTTTTAGTCTTGGAAAATTTTTCCAATATCAAACAATAAACTAAAATTCTTTTTAGAGGAGACTAAATGTTGAAACACTGGTTACATGAGAACTAGGAAGCATTCACTCTAGAACATTAAATTGTGTCTGTTCAGAAAAATACATTTATATTCTAATGGCACCAACTTCAAATCCCTTTACTACGCTGAGCCAGAGTTTCCTGATTTCTTTAATAAGATTATTTTAAGTAGAGAAATTTTAAAAATCCATATTAATCTATAAAATGCTACACAAAGACAAGTCCTCAAACAGGTTAGGTAATTTGCTCAAGTCCAATACCAGTAAAGGGCTGAATCATCCTTCTATAAAATTCCCATAGAAAGTTCTTCCTGACTATAAAGCTTGAGATCATGTCTTTTCCTCACTGTTGCAGGAATGTGATTTTAGTATTTGTATCCAAATTGGAGTTAGCTCAAGCCATTAGTTAGTTATCTTGCATTCTTTATCTAAGCATGTTCCCTCACTACCACCTTTCTCTATTTCTCTTGGTTCTATTCTATCTATAGAGATCACTAAAAGTGGCAAGATAATGATGTTGAAAATGTGTTACCAAATTAGGTACTCCATACTCTCTCGATATTAGCTCTTCAATCCCCTGGAGGCACCTGGGGTCAGTCTCTCCAGCCTCTCCATAGAGAGCATTGAGTACTGAGCAATTGTGCATCTCCTGGTGTTCAAAAATGTCCACTAATGAAATATTACTGGACATGTGCTCATACTTCCTGTGGGTGATGTGACACAAGAGACAGCTCCCCGGCAAAATGTCCTTCCTAGGGGAGACGCCCTGCTGTGCGCCGGGCTTGGTGGGAAGGCCCGTTCTCCAGGCCGCGCTTTCGGTCTCCGCCGTGTTGGGAGGTGGTGTGATTCGTGGCCCGGCAGGGAACAACGACTGCCGCATCTACGTGGGTGACCTACCTCCAGACATCCGAACCAAGGACATTGAGGACGTGTTCTACAAATACGGCGCCACCCGAGACTTCGATCTCAAGAATCGCCGCGGAGGACCACCCTTCGCCTTGGTTGAGTTCCAGGGCCCGCGAGATGCGGAAGACACGGCGTACGGGAAGTTCTTATGTTTATCTTACTTTTCATGTGTCTTTCTGTAGACATATCTGAAGAGATGGATTAAGAACACTTTGGATTAAGGATTGTGGAGCACATTTCAATCATTTTAGGATTGTCAAAAGGAGGATTGAGGAGGATCAGATCAGTTACGGAGACAATGGTATGACTCCAAGTGCTTTTGTCACAGATGAAATTGGCAGTATTGACCTTATACTAACAGGCAAGGGTTAAAAATGATTACATTCATGTACCTTAAAATACTTGCACATTTTATACAGTTACCTTTAGCTACAATTGCTTTCCTCTTTAAACCTGGCAATTGTGGCAAATTGTCCATTTTGTAACAATTTATTTTGCCCCCTTCTCCCCATTTGTGTTTTAATAGGGACTAATGTGGGAAGAACTGGCTAATCTGTCACAGTACTTAGTTACAATTGTTAATGTGTGACCTGCTGTTGGTGCACATGTGGGTACAGGGTGTCTTTAATTCCAACGAGACAGAGTATAATATCAATACTGCTAAATATGCATGTCCTCTGTGTGACTGATAGAGTGTTGCTATTTCATTTTTTTAAGACAAAATGAAAGCAAAATATAGAATTCCAATGTATCGGTGTAGATAATCTAGTTGAGAATACTTTTTAAGTCTTACCTTTCGCTTTAAACTAATATTCATAATTGACTCATATGTTTAAAACACTTTAATTTACAAATTAAATTGCAAGACTGGAGTATTAGATTTAGTTTAGACTTAGGTGGGTAGCAATACCAGTAAACTTTTCAACTACATAACTTTTTGCAACCACAAAACCTGTAATACACTGTACAGTAACAAGCATTGGCATTATCAGTTGAACTGTAAATATAAAATGCTTCTTCCAATTAGTCTCTGTGATTAAGTTTCTGGAAATTTATCTGAACACCATTCGGAAATTTGTTTTGGGGAATTTGGTAGTTATTGATGTACATCTGTTAAACTGATGACAGACTTAACTCGTCATTCCCCAGAAACCTTTTTTGATTACAGTATCTAACATTTTGCCTCCTCTTTCTTGGTTTTGCTGGTTATAAAGGTTTGGATTGGAGAGGGATCACTGGATCCCAGTCCTTGCAGCTGGATCATTGGATTCAAATCATAATGTGGATAGGACAGGGAGGATGAATTACAAGGATTCATGGAGCGGGATCAGATTACCAGGAACACAGGAGTGGATTCCTGCCCCAGCCAAACCACATTCGTGTGGATTTTTTTTATTCAACTTAATTGGTTATTCCAAAGATTTTTTTTTTCCTATTTTTGACGATTGGAGCCCTTAAGATGCACGATGGAATTGTGTTTTGCATTTTTTAGTAAAAGGAGCAAAGCGAGGACCCGGAGATGTACGCTGGAGCAATGTCCTTGGAAGGATTCAGCACGAGTAGATGGTAAACATTTAAAGGGGAAAGGGGAGGTTTGTTTAAAATAGTAAATCAGTAAGTCACTTCTAAATTTAAAGAAAACAAAATTGGAGTTGAAGAATAAGTAGGTTTCCAATTGGCTATTGCTGTTTTTCTTTGAAAAAAAATAAACATTTTTTAAAAAACTAAAAAAATGTCCTTTCTACACAATATTATGTCACCTTATTAATATTCTGTGACTCTACACATTTATAATGTCACCTTTACTATTCATTGTGTTCACACATACACAGTTCAGTTTCTAGAGCCTCTAATTTCATTGTTGATTTTCTGATTTCTGAACACAGTTTTAATTATTTTAACATGAGATGTGTTTTGATAAATTGTAGGAAAAATGTCACATGTGACTTTTATTTTGCTTAAAAATGCTTATTATTCATTTTCTCTTCAGTATGAAATTCCCCCCATCCTGATACTTAGTAACTTCATCCATTCTATCTATTCCACTTGACTTTCTCCCTATCTGTTAGGCCTCTGCTATATTCATTTTTTATTTTATCTAGCTTAGGGAAAATAGAGTCTATTATTTACCATTTCTTCTCTTCTACTATTACTCAAAACTGAGTTTCTCCAAGTATGAGCATTGAACTATTGCCTCCGAATTACCTGGAGTACTTGTTAAAATGTAGATTCCTGGGTCCTGTCCAATCTGGAATGAATGGGGCCTTGAAATCTGCATATTTAATATGCACCTCTATGTATGCCTTCATGTGACAGCCACTTCCCTAGCTTCTCTGTCCCATTGTGCATGGTATCATTCTCACAGCCCTGGCTTGGATTAATCTGCCTCTCTGTTTCCTTCTGGCCTGTGACTAACCAGTCAGGGCAAGTGGCCTGAACATTCTCCACAGTCCACCTCAACAGAAGCCCAGCACCACTGGCAACTCTGACACCGACGTCAGCATCTGCCACACATTCTCCTGTCAGCAGAGACCCAAGTGTTTGGTCCCAACCAGTACCTCGTTCCACTTATGTTGGATTTCCTTAGATGGGCCCTTGTTGGGATGCCCTAGTTTATCAAACATGCTCTCAATGGCTCTGAAGCTCAAAGAGAAATGGTTTGGATACCACCTCCCTTCTGCACAAATGGCTCTTTTGTATCTCTGTAAATCTGCAAATGTGAAATAGACATATATGTGAGGAGCATTCTCATCCGCTGGACCACCGATAAGGCAAATATTTAGTTGTACTCATCTCCTGAACCTTGTATCATTTGGGTTGGACACTTGCCTTATATCTCTATAATGGGAGGAACTGCCCAAGTGGTTCATGATAGAGAAAAAGGGATGTTCCCCCATGTAAATTGATTCAACTTTTAAGGATTTAATAGTGCTAGTAACTTCAGGATTATTTTTTAAAAAATTAAACTTCTTCTTAGCATAATAAAGACACTAAGGATGGTACCAAAATTTTAGCTAAGTTATTTGGGGTGATGGAAATCATTATTTTTATGAAATAACATTTATTAATTTTCTAATTAGAAGGAAGAAAGATTATATTTATCCATTTAATAAATTTGATGAAGAGCGGCGAGTTCATCAGCTTACTGTGTCAGCAGAGGAGTGCTTTAGCATCATGGTCCCCAACTCCCCAGGCGGTGGACTGGTACCGGTCAGTGGCCTAGTAGGAACTGGGCCACACAGCAGGAGGTGGGGGAGTGAGCAACTGAAGCTTCATCGGTATTTACAGCTGCTCCCCATCACCACCTGAGCTCCATCTCCTCCACCCTGCCACCATCTGTGAAAAAATTGGCTTTTGTGAAACTGGTCCCTGGCGCCAAAATGGTTGGGGACCACTGCTTTAGTATATGGTCCTGGGCATAATTAACAGCAGGAGAACAATTCTGGTGCTGTGGGAAGATGTGTCTAACAGGGGCCAGGGCACAGTGTAAGAGAGCTATGGATAGACTGTGGGACTTAGTAATTCCTGAAGGAGTACTTAGCCTGTAAATTATCCTTTAAATTGCCTTCTCAAGCATGGAAAAGACAAGTTGGGGTCTTATAGCCAAGGAGGATAAGGATGATCTATTATTCTGCTTAATGAAATCTCAGAAAGTAGAATTTTCATCTTAAATATTTCCTGGCTCCACTTTCTTCCTACCATCTCAAACTGAGTTTAGAACTCGCAGTACAACTCATTATAGATTCTGTGTCTATGTACAAATCATTACATCTGCCTTATCTAGAAGCTTGGTGATAACTTCATTTAGTGTTACAGGAGAACCCCTATAGGGGCCTCCCTTGACTTAACCATTCTGTGGCAAATATTCTTCATAATCCACTTTAACCCATAAATGGGTTAAAGAATAACTACCACTCAAAACTCAGAAAAACAAAAAGTCATTCTGTGGCCTAAAAGACCCCAGTGACTTCCCATTGCATTTGGAATAAAATCCAAGTTGCTTACCCTGACCTATGAAGCAGTAGATCATTCCATCCCTCCTACCTTCCCCAGTTTATCTTATGTCCATCCCCTTCTCTGCCATCCTCATGAACAGGCTGAACATCCACAGCACAGGAGGAAAACAGGCCATATACACAAAAGGTCAGCTTTGGTCTAAAGATTATTCCTGGTTGCTTTATATATAGCTATAATAATAATGAGGAACTTACCCCCTTTGAATTCCAAACAAGGTAAAAGAAGTTGCAACTTGGTGTCATAGCAGATGTAAAACTTCTGCCTGGGGAGCATCAGTGAAAGTGGTTATAAAATGCATCTCAGCTGGGTGAACTGGCTTAAGCCTGTAATTCTAGCACTCTGGGAGGCTAAGGCCAGAGGATTGCTTGAGGTCAGGAGTTTGAGACCAGCCTGAGCAAGAGTGAGACCCTGTCTCTACCAAAAATAGAAAAAAATTATCTGGGTGTGGTGGCATGTGCCTGTAGTCCCAGCTACTTGGGAGGCTGAGGCAGGAGGATCGCTTGAGCCCAGGAGTTTGAGGTTGCTGTGAGCTACACTGACGCCACTGTACTCTACCCAGGGCAACAGAGTGAGAATTTGTCTCAAAAAAAAAAAAAATGAAAGAAAAGAAAAGAAAATGCATCTCCTTCCCAACCAACATTTGCTAGAACAGTTGTTCTCATGTGCCTGCAAAGGCAAGAGCCTGCTGTGTCTTGACCACCCTTGTGGTCAAGAAAGCCATGATGGCTTTGGTGAGTGAGTGCATGGGAGCCTTGAGGAACCTCTACTCCTGAAGAAGGCTGGAGGTAGGGCTAGGAACTGCAGTTGTCATTGAAATTCATTGGGAGAGAATAAAGGGAATTCAAACTTATTTGAATAACCTTGAATAACCTTGGTCTCTTGGTGTCCTAGAGAATTCTTTAAATGCTTTTAAAGTAAATCAGAGTATGGCTCACAGAGGGGAGAGACTTGTCATTTCAGAGACATTAAAGTACTTGATTTCTTTTAATGTGTGTATTTTACTTACCCCTTGCGAGATAAAGTGCTAAGATTTCTCAGGAGTTGCATAAAGAAGTGCATTTTATATTCAGAAAAAAGGCTGCAAACACAGAAGCTATGTTACTTCAGGGGTTCAGTTTCTAGTTGTTATCTTATTGTCAAACCTTTCAACGTGATCACCTCTACATCCCCACACACCAGCTCATTAAAGGAAGATGTTGGTTATGCTTTATGGATAATATAGAGCAAAAGCAGACATCACTTTCCATAACTCATGTTTCTCTGAAGTGATATGTATGCTTTGTAAGAATCAGAAACTTGTCCTTTCTGCTTACCTCAACAAAGAGTAAAAAAGCAAATATTTCTGGTATGATGCTACTTTTCACCATTTCAAATGTGAATAGAAAAGTTTTGACATGCACCCTATTGTGGAAATAAACGAGAACAGGTGATTTATTCAGAGCTTGGGAGTGGGCAAGCTTTAGAGCCAGGGAAAAAGAGAGTGCAGGGAAGGCTGCCTCTGATTGGTGGCTGCTGGCAAGGGGAAGCTGGAAGTGGCTTAATTAGAAGCAGAGCATCTTATGAGATTGGTTTGGGGAACATGGCAACTATGACAAAACAAGAGTAATTACTAGTCCCTGCAAAATGCTACGGAACCAGGAATTCTAATTGTCCAACCCAGACCAAGAGAGAAATTGGCCATAGATCATGAGAATCAGCCTTAGAATAGCAATTATCTCTTTTCCATAAGGAAATGTGAGATGTAGAGTCTGCTCTACCTTGCTTGTTTCATTGATCCAAACACAGCAAGAAGTGTTAGCAATAACACAGATATTACCATGACTAGCCCACAAGAAATCTACAGAAATGTGAATGTCTATCACTACTGGTCCCAATGAATTGAGACTGATCTGTATTTTATGTAGAGAAGGGATGATGACATTAATAATTTCTTCCAGAATTAGTGATAACTTTCTTGCGGTTTTTTCTATTTGTATAATTTCCACCATTCAGAACATTGCTGTGATTATTCATAGAAACAACAAGTCAGTAATACCCCCAGGTGAGTGCTTAAGTAATCAAGAGTGGCCTCATTTTGGAGCTCACGTCTGAGGTTGAATTTCCAATCTGGATTTATAGAACTAGTGCCTTTGTGTACAGAAAGTCTCTGAATACCATTTCTAAAATTTACGCAGTATTAATTTGAGACGAACAGGACCAACTGTCCTGGCCACAAAGGATACAGTATGCAGCAGGAGAACGTGGAGAGACAAGAAAAAATAAGTTGCTCGTGAGGTGAGGTCAGAACCAAGGCCTCGTCCATTAGCCAGGATACATATTTGGATCTGTTAGTCTCTTCGAGGTGGCAAATATTTGGCCCATCACTCTTACAAGACTTGTTCATTTGCATTTAGAATTACCTATTGTCTGGTGAATTGATTATTTCAATTGATTCTTTTTCTAGGATAGAGGGATACTTACAAAGTCATACGTTGTTTTGTTTAATGTCATTTGTCTATGGAGTTGCAGGGGAAATGCCATTGGCTATAATTCTTTATAGTCTTATTTGGTAAGACTGAAATTGTCCAGAGATTTTTGTCATGGAGGCCTGGTAATGGATGGTGTGATATTGTGAAACACAGTAGTCTTCTCTTACCTGTTGTTTTGCTTTCTGTGGTTTCAGTAATTTGAGGTCAACCTTGGTCTAAAAATATTAATTGGAAAATTCCAAAAATAAACAATTCATAAGTTTTAAATTGTGAGCCATTCTGAGTAACTTGATGAAATCTCATGCAGTCCCACTCTGTCCCACCCAGGACATGAATCATACACACTGTAGATGTTATCTACCTGTTAGTCACTTAGGAGCTGTCATGGTTATCAAAGCTACTATTGCAGTATCGCAGTGCTTATGTTTAAGTAACTTTTATTTTACTTGATAATGGCCCCAAAGCACAAGAGTAGTGATGTGGGCATGTTGTTACAATTGTTTCATTTTATTAGTTATTGTTGTTAATCTCTTATTATGCCCAATTCATATTAAACTTTATCATAATTATGTGTATATAAGAAAAAACATAGTATATGTAGGGTTTGGTACTATCCAAGGTTTCAGACATCCACTGGGAGTCTTGGAATGTATCCCCCACAGATAAGGGGGCACTGCTCTATATATTTGGTCTTCATCCCCATTTCCTGCCATGCAACTCCTAAAATCCTTGGAATCTCCAAAGCAATGGTGTCTTTTTGTATTCTGAGTTGGCTGATGGCTGGCAGATCCTATGTAACTTCAGGATGGGGGCTGGTCACAGGAAAAACCAAAGCAGGATTAAAGGGTTGGAACTTTCAGCTCCACCTCTAAATCTCTGGGATGCAGAGAGCGGCTGAACATTAAGTCGATCTCCAGTGGCCAGTGATTCAGTCAATCATGCTTACGTAATGGAACTAAACTTCCCTAGAAACCCAAAAGGACTGGGTGCAGGGAATTTCCAGATAGCTGTACATGCATAGATTCCTGGAGGGTGGCACAAGAAGAGAGGGCATGAAAGCTCTGCATCCCTTTCCCCATACCTTGCCCTATCCATCTCTTCATCTGGTGTTTATAATAAACCAGTAAATGTGTTTCCCTCAGTTCCATGAGCCACTCTAGCAAATTAACCAAACCCAACAAGGGAGTCATGGGAGCTGCAATTTATAGCAGGTCTGTTGGAAACACAGGTAAAACAACCTGGGACTTGCAATTGGCATCTGAAGTTGGGGGGAGCAGTCTTGAGGATTGGGCCCTCAACCTGTGGGATCTGATGCTATCTACATGTAGATACTGTCAGAACTGAGTTGAATTATAGGATATCCAGTTGGTGTCCACTGGAGGATTACTTGCTTGATGTGTAGGGGAAACCAACACACACCTGGTGTCAGAAGTGTTGTGTGACAATGTGAGACTATAGCAGGAAGAAACTAAGTTTGTTTTTCACACATCCACTCAGATGGCATATCCAGCCATCAGTATGATTGAGGACGATGGATAATGTTTAAGATCATCTAAGTATGGAAATAGATTATTTTCTGACCTAGGCTGGGCATGAATGCTCACGCCTGTGCTCCCAGCACTTTGGGCGGCTGACCTGGCAGGATAACTTGAGATCAGGAGTTTAAGACCACCTGAGCAACATAGCAGACCCGATCTCTACAAAAAAAAAATTTTTTAGAAAGATTATGTTCTGCCCTAAATATTATGGTAAATAGGAAAGAAAACAGAAATGGAACCATATAAGTGGATGACAACCAGAGTTCCATAGAAAATGAGAAGAAGAATGATTATAAGCAAGCAGAAAAAACAAAATAGCAATTAGATAAATGTCTTGGCCCAATGTGTTGGGTCTGCTATCCAAGGTCATCTGCTATTCCAAAGGTCTGTGTCAACTGTCTACCTCTGAAGATTAACTGCTTCTAGAGGATCTATGAGAATATTTAGTTTGAGTTTTCCCTATTGGAATTGTCTTTCAATTGGGTAGAATTCTTTTTTGTTTTGTTTTTTAATTTTTTTTATTTCAGCATATTATGAGGGTACAAATGTTTAGGTTACGTATATTGATTGTCCTTGCCCCACCCAAATGAGAGCTGCAAGCATGTCCATCCCCCAGATGGTGCGCACTACACCCATTAGGTGTGTATACCCATCCCCTCCTCCCACAATTGGGTAGAATTTTGAATCGCTTCTTTAGTTACAAAACATGAACCCAAACTTTGACTCCCTGAACTGTCATTGCTGTATTTGTTGTTAATAGTATCTGACAAAGTCTCCTCTGTGAAAGTTGATCATACAAAT
>CAUYSK010044155.1:0-14175 GCA_963575035.1 Avahi laniger | reverse complement strand
GCTATTAGAATGATTCTTTTTCATTGAAAGCCCACAAAAATCTCTGCTGATACTGAAACAGCTACTGAATAGTCAGCAATTTTTTTCAAATTGCCAATATTATTATTAGGAGTGATTCATGCTGTGGCAACTGCTTTGTATTAAGACGATCTGCAGAGAAAACAAGAAAATCTAGTGCAGATTCACATAGATGTCTACTCTTCCAGCCGTGCAATTGCTTTAAAAAATGGTATACCAGATTAAGTAGTTAAATATCCAATAAAGTTAGGCCAAGGAGCTATATTGTAAATTATGGTATTATGGTATTATGGTATTATGTAGGCTGCCTCTGAAGGGTTCAGCACTACTTTAATTTCTCTAAGAACCACTACAAAAAAGTTTCTAATACTTGAAAATGTGAGATGAAAGCTATGCAAGTCTCATCAATATTACTGTTCCATGGTTTTTTAAGTGGATTTTTCATTTTCTAGCTATTTTACTTCTAGCAACAATTCTAATATTTATTTTCTAATTTAATTTAGACTGTAGAAATGATTTCAACACATTGACTGCAATAATAAAGCTCTTTAGGATTTTGAAAATGTTCTAAATCTTTCTCTTCATTGGAACATTTGTCAGTTAACACCTAGAGCAAAATTTAAAGAATTGTATAGTTGGAAAAATTCAGATTACTTTACAAAATAATGATGCCAAATTATTAAGGTTGTCACAAGCTATATTTATTAAGAGAACACGGAAAAAATGTTTTGCATTCAGATTGTTTAATATGGTCTTTAAAATTATATGTATGGATGTATTTTATAGACAATGCTTGAAATGATTTTTCTAAGTATGAATCTTGCCTGATAGCTCTGAAGAAGGTGAAGAAATTTACAAGCAAGGTATTATTACTTAATAAATAAAGCTATAAGATAACAAACTCCAAGCAACCAAGCAACCAGAATGAGAAGGGGTATAGATAAGAACCGAGGCTGTGAGGGTCACGCATGGGTGTCAACTGGAAAAGTTAGCATGTTCCTGTCCTCTATAATACTTTGATTAGAGAGGAGTATTTAGACAATCTTTGAGAGGAGGCTTGATTCCCCACTGCTTGAGTAGAAAAGGTCATGCTTAGGAATATTAAAGGCTTAATTGAAATCGACCATGACAATTAAGGCTTAGAATATGGTGGTAGATTAAGGTAGACCCTTCATTCATATTATGCAAGCTTTTTAAAAAACCGTGTGTGTGTTTTTGTAAAATCTGATTGTCAGACTGCTAAAAAAAACTTGTATTGTGGGCTTTATACCAACAACTGTCTAAAGGAGAAAAGTGCGAATCAATAGAAGCAGCTAAATATAAATAAGAGAACCTGAAGGCTTATGACCAGTAACATCGCCTTATGTGTACAACTCAATAGAAAAAGACCTAGAGAGCTCCTGTTTCTTTGTTTATATCATCCTGTTAATTTTTTACCAAGTGACCTCCTCCTCCGTCTACCTATTCCTCAGGTGTTTTTGTTTATTTTTATTTTTGACACATGCAGCTAATTGAGTGAATATATTATCTTCCTGGTGTTAAAAGTGGAGATACCAGGATGAAATCATTTTTGCCAGACCCAAACAAAATAGGGCCAAGAAGACACAGATGAGAAGAGGCTCATGACTACATGTCTAAGAACTGTTTTCAAGGATTTTCAGAAAACCCTGCAAAAAACCCGTTAGTGTCCTTTAAATGTGTTCCGTTTTGAGAAAGTTTATCACTAGACATTCATTAGGACCACATAATTCAGATAATATTCTCTTGAAAGAACACTAGCTTAGGAACAGCACCTTCAGTAACGAACTGCCTTTGAGTCTCTGGTACCAATGAACTCTGTTTCTAAGCAGGTAATGTGAACCTCTCCCATTTTATCAATAAAAGCTTCCCTTTACCTTCTGTCACCAGATGTACTGATGGCTTGTCATTCTGTGCATTCCAGACTATAATCCTCATTTTTCATTCCCTACATATTTGGAAATAATTTTCTTTACTATCTTTTTTTTTAGATTGACACCAGTTATAATATTTAGACACTCAAAAAAATTTCTAGGCACCAAACAAATGGAATGGGAAAAAGGGGATGTTATCTATTAAATCTGTTAATGGCATCACTTAAGTTCTATAATAATAGCTATACTCATAATAATAATAATTATTGACTGTCTTTCAAATTGAACAAGCACATCAATATGCTTACTTTAATTACAGAATATATATACTTTATTAATCTATGGAGCTGTTCTCCAATTCCAGTTGTTTTTCTAAATGTATTACCTAAGACATCTGTGATTGAATTCCCTGATTAAATGAGGACCTTCATTTTCTCTTTTAAATTATATTCTAGATCTAAAACTTTGAGTGGTCTGATACTAGTTTGTATAATCACCCTAAAGATTTCTTGTGTAAAATATGGGTAAGATAATTTGTTTATTTCTACTCAATTTGTTAGATTTGCATGAACAGTAAAGATACTTCCTTATGTATTAATAAACCTATGAAATGTATATTAAGAAGTGTTTTTGCAAGTATATTTTAAACCTAAATCTCAACCTCATCATATAAACTCTCAAAGGATTTTAAATATTACAGTATCAAAGCTCCTCGATTGCTTCTTCTTGAGAAGATAGTACTTCACTTCAAACACTTTTATTAAGTTTTATTTACATAGTTTATAAGAGAAAAAGAGAGAGAAAGGCATTGCTAGCTGAATTTCAATGGAGATTCCCAGCGTGCCCTTGATTTTTCTGAGAACCTCAAGAGAGATTCGTATCTATTTAGTGTACTAAACTAGTGAGAAAAATGGACAGCATTAACACCCTAGCTCTGGGTTAAAAGCTCATAGAAAAGAAGATACCTAAAAAGTGATAGTCATTTACTTCTGGCAAACTGGATAGTAAAATTTGATAAAATTCAGTTAGTAAAACATTTGCATTATATGGCATGCTTAGTAGTTTCTAAAGTACAAACTACTAAAGGATATTTAGAAATCAGACTTTTGTTTGAACAAAAGAGAGTATTGCCTAAACATCTATTATCTTACTGGTTATCAAAATAAAGAATTTACTAGCAATGCTTAAATCTATATCCAGGTTTCAAAAACCAACAATAATTCATGAGGATAATATATATATTCAGGGATAGGCTCTAGTATACATCTTTAAGTTGCTTGATAGCTTCAGTTAGAAATTAAAATAAAATTTGATTTAAATAAGTATTAACAGCTTGAATTTTTTTTTACATTCTGATATCGCTTGCATATCACTTTTCTAAACTTCTATTTTCAATGTTTACCCACCCAAGAAGACAGTCCTGTAAGTTAAGGAGATAAAAATTTCCAGTAAAAGATTGTTTCAATATTAAAGCTGTCAGGGAAATACAAGGACAGTTAGAGAGCTTGATTAATTAATGCTTGCAACTGGGATCAGATTGTATAGGTCAGCTTCTCCAAATATTTCAGGGTTGATAAGAAATTAGGACCACTAATAAATGAAAAGCGAGTGACATTAAATTCATGATAATTTTAAAGCTGCTGGGATATTGAACTCATCAGTTGAGTTTATCCTTAATAAGAAAAACAGCAAAGAGGAATTCATGGAATTATAAGTAAGATGCTTTCAATAAAACCAACATTGACAAAAACAGGCATAGGATATTTTATTGGGATTTAAGCACCTTGCTAGATGAATTAAAAGAGCCACTATGTAAAAAATAGAGATAATTTGTATGGCAAGGTTGCAAAAAATGGCATATTTAAAATATTTTAGCAAGCCTCATGATCGTTCTAGTTATAAGAAAAGCACCAGATATCTTTTGGAAACAAAGTAGATATGAAGTAAAGGACATTATTTTATACTATTAATACATTACTTACAAGTCATTTCAAGATCTGATGAAATATTCACAAACCAATCACCTCTCTTACAATCATCCCTCCTTGATTCCCTGACTCTGTATCCATTGTACTCCAGGAAGTCTGATCATTCAGTTCCCAAACTGGCTTATATTGCCTGATCATTTTCCCATTCTATTTTTCTTTCATATAAGTAAATCATATTAATCTTTGGTTCTTAGCTTAGATGATACTTCCTCTGTGAATGCTCCTCTGAATTTCTGTTGGGATTAAGAATATTTCATGTGCTTCCATACCACTGTGTGTGCTCCATCATAGTCCTTATCATCTTGAATGAGAAGTCTATCCCATTAGATTCTTAGAAAAAAAGAACCTGTGTCTCTTGCATACCATTTCACCCCAGCACCAAGCAGAGCTCTCAATAAACATTTCCCGAGTGCATGAATGGACTCAAGAACCTATAAAGCTTCTGTTTTTGTAAGGTTGTGAAATCATATTTAGGAAATGATACTGGAATATCTCATTGGAACCTTACCTGCACACTTATTTCTTTTTTTAAATTTTTTTTTATGTTAGAATATTATGGGGATACAAATGCTTTGGTTACATAAATTGCCTTTGCACCATCTGAGTCAGAGATACAAGTGGGCCCATCTTCCAGACAGCACACACCATATCCTTTAGGTAAGAGTTTACCCATCTCCTTATCCCTCCTCCCACCTGCCTGACACCCTATGAATGTTACTTCCCATATGGACAGATAAGTGTTGATATTAGTACCAATTCAATGGTGAGTACAGGTGGTGCTTGTTTTTCCATTCTTCTTTCACTAAGAATAGGCTCCAGCTGCATCCAAGATAATACGATAGGTAGTTCATCACTTTTTTATGGATGAGTAGTACTCCATGGTATACATATACCACATTTTATTAATCCACTCATGTATTTTTTTTTTTTTGAGACAGAATCTTGCTCTGTTGCCCGGGCTAGAGTGCCGTGGCGTCAGTCTAGCTCACAGTAACCTCAGACTCCTGGGCTCAAGCGATCCTTCTGCCTCAGCCTCCCGAGTAGCTGGGACTCCAGGCATGCACCACCATGCCAGGCTAGTTTTTGAGATATATATATATATATTTTTTTTAGTTGTCCAGATAATTTCTTTCTATTTTTTAGTATAGACGGGGTCTCGCTCTTGCTCAGGCTCGTCTCGAACTCCTGACCTTGAGCGATCCACCCGCCTTGGCCTCCCAGAGTGCTGGGATTATAGGCATGAGCCACTGTGCCCGGCCTCCACTCATGTACTGATGGGCACTTGGGTTGTTTCCACATCTTTGCTATAGTGAATTGTGCTGTTATAAACATTCTAGTGCAGATGTCTTTTTTATAGAATGTCTTTTTTTCCTTTGGGCAGATGCCCAGTAAATGGGACTGCTGGATCAAATGGTAGTTCTAGTTTTAGTTCTTTGAGATATCTCCATGCTACTTTCCATAGAGGTTGTACTAGTTTGCAGTTCCACCAGCAGTGTATAAATGTTCCTATCTCTCTGCATCCATGCCATCATTTGCTGTCTTGGGGCTTTTTGGTAAAAGCCATTCTTGCTGGAGTTAAGTGATGTCTTGGTGGTTTTGATTTGCATTTCCCTGAGAATTAGAGATGTTGAGCATTTTTTCATATGTTTGTTGGTCAAAAGCCTATCTTCCTTTGAAAAGTTTCTGTTCATGTTCTTTGTCCCCTTTATAATGGGGGTTGTTTGATTTTTTTCTTGCTGATTTTCCTGAGTTCTGTATAGATTCTTGTTATCAGCCCTTTATCAGATGTACAGCATGGAAATATTTTCTCCCATTCTGTAGGTTGTCTATTTTCTCAAATGATAGTTTCCTTGGCTGTGTAGAGCTTTTTAATTTGATTGGATCCCATTTATTTATTTATTTGTTTATTTATTTTTGTTATTGTTATGATTGATTTTGCCTGGTTTTGGTATCAGGATGATGTTGTTGTGGAATAATTTCTGCAGGATAGGCACCGGTTCCTCTTTGTGGATCTGGTAAAATTTAGATGTGAAACCATCTGGTCCTGGACTTTTTTTTAAGGAAGGTTTTTTATTGCTGCTTCAATTTTGGTACTTGATATTGGTCTGTTCAGGAATTCTATTTCTTCCTGATTGAGCCTAGGGAGGCTGTGTGTTCATAAGAATTTGTCCATTTCCTCCAGGTTTTCAAGTTTATGTGCATAGAGATTTTTACAGTATTCAGACATTTACAGAACATTCTACCCAAAAACCACTGAATATACATTATTCTCATGTGACATTCTCTAAGATTGACCACATCCTAGGCCACAAAACAAGTCTCAACAAATTTTAAAACATAGAAATTATGCCATGCATCTTCTCAGACCACAGTGGAATAAAATTAGAAATCAACTCTAACAGAAACACTCATCTCTACACAAAGTCATGGAAACTAAACAACCTAATGCTGAATGATAGTTGGGTCAAGGAGAAAACTAACCTTTAAATCAAAAGATTCTTTGAACTAAATGATAAAGGGGGAAAAAATTATCAAAATCTATAGGACACAACTAAAGCAGTCCTGAAAGAAAAATTCATAGCCATAAATGCCTATATCCAAAAGACATAAAGATCATGAATCAACAATCTAATGAATCATCTCAAAGAACTAGAGAAGGATGAACATACCAATAACAAACCCAGCAGAATAAAAGAGTTAACCAACATTAGAGCAGAACTGAATGAAATCAATAAAAAAGAGCTATAAAGAATATTAATAAAACAAAAAGTTGGTTCTTTGGAAAGATAAACAAAATTGACATGCTTCTTGCTAGATTAACCAGAAGCAGAAAAGAAAGCACTCTAATAAGCACATCTATTTCTTAATATTTGCTGCAGAGTAATTTCATAAGACAATGCCCATCGATCACCTATGTAAAAATCATCAGAGACATGGTTACCATATCTAAGATAGAATTTCTGCAGGATAGAATTATGAGATTCTTAAGCACAGTAAAAACAAGGAACGCTGCAGAGGAGATAGCATGGCCAGAATCAATTTTTGTTGATTCTTGTGTGCAGAGTTTTACCTACATTATTATGTCACAGAAGTATAGAATACAAAATTCTTGTATCATAGACACATGGCAGAATTTTCTACAGAAAAAGATAGCAAAATGTAAATATTTTGCATGTATAACATAAATATAATGTAAATATACTTAATAAATCTACTAGCAAATTTTATCAAGGTGCATAAAGTGATATAATAATTCAGAAAGCAACAGAAACAGCAGCATGGAGACAATTGATAGATACACTAATCCATATAGAGACTGACCGCATTGCTAGACATGAGTTCTCTACTTCTACACCAATCTGAAAGGTAGTGAAATGAAATATTCTAGTGGTGCACTAGTCAGGAAGGATAAGCTTATATTATCTTCAGATCAATTATTGCAGAACATTATGATGAGATGTTATTAGGTGTGAAGCAAGATCAAGATCAAGTCTAAGGTCCAGGCTTGATACATGTAATGATAACTTTGCTATCAGTGGGGGGAAGACTTACTTACCTCACCTTCGTTCTCACTGTAAAAACACCACAGGCTCTTCTCAGTTTCTTTTCAATTTTTCTTTAAATAGCACCTCATTAAATTGTGCCATATAAAAGCAATTCTTAGGAATTATTACAAAACTGCTGACCTGAGCAAGTTATCTGAGAGAGAAAATAGCTAGTAAATATCGTTATAATCAGGGTACCCATACACACTAGTTTGCCTATAACTCTCTGATTTATTTCTATATGCCAAGTGTAATTATTAATAGGATCTCTTTTTATCCTCAACAATGTCCCAGTTTGAACAATAAATTGTATGAAACCTGAATTTGAAACAGCATTGCTAAGTGACATAAGTCCTGTAAAAGTTTTTGGAAATAAATGCAATCTTTGTTAAAGTTCTTGGTTAGTATAAACCTTTGGGAAAAAAAAATTATATTACAAACAAAAACTATTTTTGAAAAAATATAATCTCTGAGGATATGTAGAAACACAAAAACAAGTAATGGAAAATTTATAATATCCTATTTCTTACTGGCCATCAACCCCAATGAAAATCATTCCACGTGCCCTTTGTCAATTTCCTTTCTTACTCCCCTAAGTTGTACAAATGGTATCTGGAGCAGTATTCAGACTATTAGATTAGGTAGCAAATTTCTAACTTGTGCCAGTATTGAAATGAAATTAGTTTTTACCTCAGGGTTTAATACTGAGGAAAATTTAATCACAGAAAACAGAAAACAAAATAAAGAAAAAATAAATCCAAGTAATAAGAGAAATTTCCAGGTAACATTCAGACCAGTCACCTTTTTCTTTCTAAGGCCAGGAAGAAATATAAAATGCCTCACCTCTTAGAAAAAGAAGTATGGAAAAAAAAAGTACTCATGAAACTTAAGAAGACAGTTTGTAAAAGCCATTAGCTGATATGTTGAAGACAGATAACACTTGTGCCCTCTACTAACATTCTGGGTGGGTCACTCTTCAAGCATTTACACAGATATGTTTAGATTGGGAGGGTACCGCAATAATCCTTTCTGAAAGTTAGAATCTAGGATATCCCCAATAAAGTTGGAGATCTAAGAGCTGCATGTGAAATATATTTATGTTAGTTAAGTAACGAAATACAAGTAACTTGGCCCTAAATGTAACTGTGTATAAATACTGAAAATTAATCATCCATCAATTCTGCAGCAATTGGCATTGGCCTAATATAACTGCAAAACACTTGTCTTCTGGTTTACCGAATTTGAAATTTCACTAATTTAAATTTTACAATTTCAATACTTTTCCTGAGAAGGGTTGATACTAAAATAGAACATTGAGTATCACCTATTCATTCCAAACCTTCTCATACATATACAGGCATGCACCACATAATAATGTCTTGGTCAATGACAGACCTCCTAAATAATGGTGGTCCCATGTGATTATAATGAAGCTGAAAATTTCTTATTGCCTTGTGACATCATAGCTATCCTAACATTATAGCCCAGCATATTACTCACATGTTTTTGTTGATGCTAGTGTAAACAAACTTACTGTGCCGCCAGTTGTAAAAAGTATAGCACATACAATAGTGTATAGTACAAAATACTTGATAACAAATGACTATGTTACTGGTTTATGTATTTTCTATGTTATGCTTTTATCATTGTTTCAGAAGATATTCCTTCTACTTATTAAAAAATAGTTGATCTTATAACAGTCTCCATCAGATCCTTCAGGAGGTATTCCAGAAAAAGGCATTGTTACCATAAGAGATGACAGCTCCATATATATTATTGCTCCTAAAGACCTTCACAAGATGTGAAGGTGAAAAACAGTGATATTGATGATCCTGACCCTGTATAGGCCTTGGCTAATGTGTGCATTGGTGACTTGGTTTTCAACAAAAAAGTTTAAAAAGCAAAAAAGTAAAAATAAAATAATTTTAAAATAGAGCTCAGTAACCCCACAGAATTGTAAAAAAAAATAAAATAAATTGGTTGTGTTTTAAACCACTAAATTTTGCACTGGTTTGTTGCTTACCGAGCAATGGACAGAGCTGTTGGAGAACACGGTTAGGTATAGAGCCTAAAGGATTTTCTAAGCCCCAGAATTCGGTAGTCTTATCTAACCATTCATGGAAACGTCTGGCAACTGGAAGTCCCTCCTCACAGATGTTGTGTCTGTCCCATGTAAAATTTATAGCATGGAGGAGCAGAGCTGAATGCATGGTGTACAGGTAGGCACCTTCTAAAAAGAAAAAGAAGATGTGCTTGGACATGCAACCTGAATTTTGTATCTCAAACCTAATCAGAAAATACACTCCTTTTTCCTAGAGGATTCAGGGAACAAAGAATAAGTGAGAAAATACGACAAAAATGTCATCTTTATTGTTGTCTCTCCACATGGAAACATAGAGCCGGTGGAAGGGATATGCCCAATCCCCATCCCTACCACTGCCACCAAAGAGAGGCTGCATTTCATCCGGTACACACATATCCCCTATCACGGGACCTCATTTCTGACAAAATTTTATGATCCTTAAGGTTCAGAATATGTCTTATGTAAGTTGTTTCTCCTTGAGCATTCAACTCAATGCCTGACATAAGACAGGCATGCTGGATTGAATAAATGAATAAAAGCTCCCAACTTAACACAGATATACCCATTGAATTCACGCAGAATTATGTTAAGTACAGAGAAAAGTCTCTGTTGTAAATTTGTAGGTGTTTCAGCTAGTATAATGAATTAAAAAACAAGACAATACGTATTAAGTATTTAAGATTTCTGCTTCAGTCCTAGTAAATTTACTTTTAAAATCACCTTCAGCCTCTGTTTTATGATGGGCTGCATGGAATTTAATTACTATTAATTACTGTTATTATTTTTCTGATGTTGCTTATCAGAATATTTCGTTTTTATGCCAATTAGGGTATAATTATTGGATAATGGACTCTACAAAAACCAATTATGCCACGAGCCTAGATGGGATTGATCTCTAGTAATTGAGTCTCACAATTTAAGATCAAAATAAAGTGAATCAAAATGAAAATGTAGAATCATTAATCCCCCAGGCATCAACAATAAGGTTGATTTGCCTTACTACCCCAAATTAAGCTGATGTTTCACAGTGTCACATGAGTTGATATACAGGCCCAGTTTACCACAAGTAAAACTGTGTTATCCTCTTAAAATTCAGCCCCAACCCACATATCTTCCACAGAACTTTTATGTTAATCAGAGTTTTGCATTTTATCCAAAATATCCAGAATATCCATGCATGTGTGTGGAAAATTCTGTTATATGGTATTTACTTGTAACTCACGCAGTACCTTTGATAGACCTAAGAAAGAAGATATACTTAAAATATGCATTTCCTTTTCACGTAAGGCAGAATGGACAGCCACTTATTTGGCTGTTGATTGTTAGATTGTTACTCTGGGAGTGTCCAAATTCGTACTCTTCTGAAGTAATAACAAAAATCTAAATCTTAGAGATGAAGTGCTTTAGCTAGATTCACTGAAAATACCTGATATAGGAACACTTTAAACTGTGTATGTTTGAATAGAATCTGATATTAAGTTTCCTAAAAGGAAGAAGAGAACATGAGCGCAAAGTATGCCTGGGACACAATAGGAAAGCAAACATTAATATATTAGTTTTATACACATGCAAACACACACAAACCTGCACATGCAAAGACATATGTTTCTCTAGAGAACAGATTTCGATACCCAGTGTTGTATTAGAAGAACAGAATCTTAAGGATGAGTTTTCTAAATTGCGGTTCTGGTGTTTTATGGAATTGGTTTTCTAATCTAATTAGATTTAAAGGCACCGAAACTCTATTTCCAATAGCAGAGAGGACACTAAATGGTGTGATGTGGAACAGAGATACGTAAAATATCCCCTTTGAATACTCCTAATCAAATACCTTCAAAAAGCAAGGCTCTGAGTCACCACATATTTGAGAACTTAGAACATTTTTGTCAAACTAACGAGTATAATGAAATTGGCTGCTTGTTCCTAATCGTACCCGACAAAGTGAGAAAAGAAAAAAAAAAGATTAACTCAGGGGTTCCAATTCCTTACTCAAGTAACACAAAAATAACCTGAAAGTTTCTGTATCTTTCCTGAAAGAAACCTTTATCTCCTGTCATCACAGCGTTGAGATTGTTAAAAGCCAAACCCAGAGGCTTATCTCCAGAGTGGCCAAATTGTAATGCAATTTGAATTACCTTGTTGGGTGTCACCTGTTACAGTCAGGGCCTTAATTGGGCAGAAATGAATCCTGTAAATTGGAATGGGAGGATTCTAATGAAGCTAGGGATTTAAAGTTCTAAACTCTAATGAGTCTTTTTTGACAGTAGAAGACCCCCCCCATCTAAGATTAACACTACTTTGCCTGAGGATCCTCTGATGGTGTCCCCTGAAGTAATGTCTTGAAAGATCCTCCCTGCTGGTTCTCCTCAAAACCACCTCTACCACCTCTCTTTGCTTCTAAACCTATAACTAGACGCAAGTCCCAGCAAGCCCAGAAAAGTGAGTTACATGTGTGACCCATGAGGAGGCGTGCTACACTCCAAAAAACTGCACGTTTTCTCGATTTATATAGACAGAAATCTGGAGATTACTCTATTTATATAGACAGAAATCTGGAGTTGAATGGGAACAGAAGTTGTGTGAAATAGTGGTGGAAAGAATATAAAGTTGGATCAGTTCAAAATTATTTTGAGGTCATTAAGGAGAGGTTCTGGGTTCAATGTTGTGGTTCAGGAGTTAGAAAGGGCTCTAACAGTTCTTAGTTTTGTTGACTGAAACATGAACCAAACAATACACTAAATTCAATTGAAATTTCAGAACCTCCTTATCATACTGTAGTAGAAGAAGAAAATATCCAAAGGCTTGGAGATTGGAATGTTAGATAGGGTTTATCATATTAGACCTGTTCGGTCTTCTTTGTAGGGTAGAAATTGCAGTGGGAACTGCTGGCACTGAACTGAAATCCTTGAATCCTGGGTCCTGGGGTGACAGGGACCAAGTGGTGGCACTTATCTACCAAAGGCAAGATGGGCATAGTTATAGACACTATGGTCAAAACAGTAATCAGGTCAATCTGACTCTCAGAGATCTATAGCATTGGCTACTTAATCACAATGTCCCTAGAAGTGAACTAGATGAGTAGATTACTAAATTATTCCTTGTTCTATACAAGTTGAACATATCTAATCTGAAAGTCTGAAATCCAAAATGCTCTGAAATGCAAAAGTTTTTGAGTGTCAATATGATGCCAGATACCCAAAGTCATGTGACAGGTCACAGTAAAAATGTAGGCACACAATATATAGTTTATTCAGTGTCCCTAAGGAAGTTACAATACACACTCATCTTTTAATGAAAACACAGTATCATAGGCAGACAATGAAAGCCTGTTGTTGTTTGTTGTTGCTGTTGTTGAACACCTAATATAGGTATTCTGGTGATTGCTTAGTTACCCTAAATACATTATTTTTTTCCCTGTATTAATGGCATGGTATAATTTTTATGGTTAAGTACTTAGGTTTTAATAAGTGTGAGGAAATGATTGTTTATTGGTAATGTAAAAATTCAGAGTCAGAAATGACAGTGACGCCAAACAATCACAGATTGTCCACGTGGGTGGTTGAGATAGTGATACCTTTGTTTTCTGATAGTTCAATGTACACAAGCATATTTGTGAATGCATTTCATACCACTGAACTGCACACTTAAAATGGCTTAGATGGTAGATTTTATGTTATATGTATTTATCACTAAAAAATGGAAAAAATATAACTACAGGAAGAGAAAACATCAGACTTTTTGTTATAAATTTTTATAAAGTTTTGACTAGACATAGTTATAGGAGCCCTTGGTGGATGTATTATCCTAATGCTATTAAAACTAATGTTTCTCTCTCAAACACCCTGATAAATTTTTCCTAATCTATATAAATTTTATGCAATCTATTGAATTTTATGTGTAACATTTGTTTCAATAGAAAGCATTTGATATAAAGATAATTGGTAGGGTCATGTGATGCAAACACTTTGAAGTAACAAATAATAAACAAAGAATAAAGAAAAATCAATCAACACAACAATCTTGGAAAGGACATGTACAGTTCATTAAAAGTTCAGTAAGAACTAGTAAGATCATACTATTAAGAGAAAAAAGAAAACCATCTCAAGATATTAGAAAGGAATTTTATAAGTAGGATCAGAGAAAATATACTCTGGTATTAAAAAAATATCTACTTTACTGTTATAATGCTTTATGCAATCCTTCCCATTAGGTTGCTTTATTTAACGACTGCCAACGAAATCTCCAATAGCATCAAGGAATGGCAAACTTACTTAAGGGGGAGCTCAATTCTTCTACGAAGAAAAATCTTGACTTTTGTGAGAGGTAAGGAATCCGAATTTAGTGGCTAAATAGTAAGCAAATAAGAACCGCAAAAGGTAAATGTCACTGGGAAAGAAGCAGCAGAAGAGAGAAAAGGTAGCTGAAACAAAGATCAATTGCTTCGATGCGTGTCTGTTCATTTGTGGGGAAAAAATGCTGACGAGTTCTCTCTGTCTTCAAGTTCTCTCTATACTCAAAGGCACAAGCCAAAGTAAATTAAATTTAAAGACAGATTTTTAGCTAGACATAGAAATAACAAGAGAAAACATCCTTTTTTTTACTATCATGATAATAAGATTTTATTTTTGTGAGTTTTTGAGATGGCAACA